>NW_026474641.1:0-30027 GCF_026875155.1 Cherax quadricarinatus
GGGGGGGGAAAAAAGACGTAAGCTCAGCACTCTACAACCCGTCTTCAAGGTTTGCAGGTGGCACGTATTTGGCCACGGCTAACCTAAAGATAGCTCAAAGTAAGTTCCTGAGTCCCTCACGGTGCCCCATTAAGCATAGGTCCCTGACCCCAAGGGTCTTCTACTGGCTTTAGTAACAGTATGTCCCTGCATGCAAGAATAAAGGTTAGTCCTTTTGCATGCCAAAGGTTAATATAAGTCAAAAGTGTTTTCGTTTTTTTTGCCCCCTTTTACCCAGGATAACGGGCCTTTTGAAACCCCGGGGGTTGTAATACCCCTCATTGTGCCCCCTCATTTGACCCCTCTTATGCCCCTCTGTGACCCCTAGTGCCCCCACATGCCCCCTCATCATGTGTTGGGTACAAACTTTTCAAAACCCAAAAGCAACATAACATTGGTTACAAAATTTACACACAAACAGATGCCCGCACACAGGAAGTGCATAATAAGTTTCGGTCTTGGCCCCTTAACTGCCACACAGAGAACCGGGAAGATCCAAGTCGGCCCCAAATTTGTCCAAGCTTCGGTCTCCTAAAGTCCGGTTTTTTTGTTTTATTTACCCTCCCCGGGGCCCATTTTATTCTTTTTCTAAAAGGGTTTTTTGCCTTTTTTAAATTTATTTTATTAGTGTTGTATTGTTTTTGGGGATAATTTGTGCACATATGTACTACACTGCGCAGAATGTTGCTAATATTTGTGAATTAAGTGATGTAAGTATTTCTTGCTATGTTCAGGGCTTTTGCGTGTGGTGTGTTGTGTGTGTGGTGTTGTGTTGTGTGTGTGTGTGTACTCACCCTAGTTGAGGTTGGGGGGCGAGTCGAGTCTGGCCCGCCTCTTCCTGATCGCTACTAGGCCTCTCCCTGAGCCGTGAGCTTTTCATACCTCTGCTTAAAACTATGTATGGATCCTGCCCCCACTACATCGCTTCCCCCAAACTATTCCCTTACTACTACTCTGGGCTGAAGAAATACTTCCTAAAATCCCTGTATTTCTGGTCTTCGTTCCAACTGTGTCCCAAACTCGGAACATCCTGTTTTGTCCACCTTGTCAATTCCTCTCAGTTTTTTGTAGTCGTTATAGTCCCCCCTATCTCTCCTTTTCCCCCATGTCGTTTAGGTGTGTGTGTGTGTTGTGGTGTTGGTAAAAAATCAAATGACTGTAGCCCGGGAATTAGTCATTATAATTTTCTAAACCCAAATTTTGTAAGAATGTAAACGTGTGTCCAAGGGGCTGGACGCAAATATTTCGCTTTTTGACAAAAGTTTTTGGATGTAATCTCCTATTCTTGAAAAAGTGGGCTGACTCTTTATTAATGCCACATCCTCTTTCCATAACCCGGGGAGGTGGGAGATGCCCCTTGACGCTCCCTTCCCCCTTAACAACGCCAATGGCTCATCGATCGCCCTTCCACTAAATACACCTGACCTTTCGTCCGTCTTGCCTAAACTCCTCTCCAGCTCTTGACCTTCCCCTTCCCTATCCCATTCCTCATTCCTCAGGCCACTTTAAGTTCATACATCCCAACAAGCGTTTTTATCCCTAAAATCATTTTGGGGGTAAAATGGTTCGTGTGTATGCCATTTTATGCGGATGTGTTTGAGACTGGCTGCTGGTGCCTCCTCTTGCCTAAAACTGCAAGATAGTTTTGGGTAAAGTTTCACAGGGGAACCTTGATACAGCTGAAGGTCTCGTGATGCAAAGAGACAGAGATGCCATTAAACACTAAGAATAAAATCTGATTACCTTTAATGTCATAGGTAAGGTCTATTAGTAAGTAGTAGTAGTAGTAGTAGTAATAGTAGTAGTAATACTCGTAGTGGTAGTAGTAGTAGTAGTAATAGTAATACTAGTAGTGATGTTAGTAGCAGTAGAAATATTATTAGTACTAGTGGTAGTAGTAATATTAATACTAGCACGCTAGTAGTAGTATAGGCAATATTAGTAATTAATGCATCAATAATAATAATAATAATAATAATAATAATAATAATAATAATAACAATAATAATAATAATAATAATAATAATAATAATAATAATAATAATAATAACAATAATAATAATAATAATAATAATAATAATAATAATAATAATAATAAGAAGAAGAAGAAGAAGAAGAAGAAGAAGAAGAAGATTGAGAATAATAATGCAATCTACTTAATTCACAACTCGTAATGTCTACGGAGCTTGTAAAATGTGAAAGCTCGGTAGTTAGACCAGGTTCAGGCTATGTAGCTTGCAGGATGTGCGGCCTCTGTAACGTTATCTACACATTTTGGTGCTAACGTCACGTGCAGGCTATATTGATACGTAGGCTTAGTAGCTAGCATCACGTGCAGGCTATGTAGCAAATAACACGTACATGCTATGTAGTTGGCAGCACGTACATGCTATGAAGCTTACATCACGTGCATTCCGTGTTCCCTGTAGCACGTATAAGATTTTACCATCACGTGCAGGTAACAGGTCTTTAAAACACAGGCAGTTAACAGGTCTTTAAAACACAGGCAGGTAAAAGGTCTTTAAAACTTGTGATAGTGACACATCTTTAGTGGACCGCCTCAGTGAACATCAAGAAGCAATTTTTTACCTAAGATTTGTGCTCGGACACTGACTTGGACACAGTCTAGCTTCCTGGAAAACGAGGGTTGTCATTTTAACATGTTGACACTATTGCTGGAAAGAAAATGGTTGAGGGAGTTTCAGGGAGACAGCGAGGGCCCCCCAGAGGAAAAGGGCGAGGCATGCCCAAAAGAACGTGAGGGGTGTCCAGGACACGGCGAGGCGGGGGCCCAAAAGAACCCTAAACATGTTTCTATATTTTAAACGGGACCCGTGGCAATTTTCCCTTCAAACCCAGATAAAAGGAAAGGGTTTTAATTTATTTTTTGAGAGGGGAGAGGGGAGAGAGAAAGAGAGGGGGAAGAAAAGAGAGGGGAGAGAAGAGAGAAGAGACGGGGGAAAAGAGAGAAGAAGAGAGAGAGTGGTGTGTGTGTGTGTGTGTGTGTGTGTTTTTTTGTACCACCTAATTGTACCCCAACCAAATTGGGGTTTGGAAAAGGGGTTTCGATACTCGCTCCGGGCCTCGCCTTTTTATTTGGAGTCTATTTAGGTCCTCTCTCTCCCTGCTCCTGAGCTTTACCCCAAAACTATAAAAAAAGCTAGGGCAGGGGCCCAAAATTCCATTCCCCTCACTTCTGGGGTTTTTCCCCACCCCCGACAACTCTATGATGAAAAAAAAATTTCATAACATCCCTTTGACTCATCGGGGCCCTTCAAATTTCCCAAATTGGGACCCCTTGATTCTGTGTCTCTTCTTTTTGGAAAAATTCCGTCTCTGTCCACCTTGTCTTTCCAGCAGTATTTTTTTTTGCCTTTTAAAAAAAGTCCCCCCCCTGACCCTCCTGTCCTCCAGTGTCGTCAGGGCCGTTTTCCCCCCAAAAATTTTTAAATTTTTTTGGCATTTTCCCTTAGTTGGAATTAACTTGTAAAAAACCTTTCATTTTCTCTAATTTTTAACTTTCTTGTTTCAATTTGGGGGTTTTCCAAAAGGTGCGAAATACTCCAGAAAGGGCCCCTGCCGTACACGGTACAGTGTCTTGAACGATTCTTAAGGGTTGTTGGGGTGTTCCCGGAGACTGCTCGGTTTTAAAAACCCACCCCCAAGATCTTTCCCCCTTGAGCGGGGTTTTGCAGCCCTTTGGGGGCCACCTACCCAAAAATTTCCCCCGTCTGCGGTCTTTTTTTTCCCTTCCCCGTTTCTTGGGGGGGGGGGGGGGTTAAAATTTCAAAGATCAAAATTTGCGGGACCAGGTATCCAGCCTGTCCAGGTTTTCTTTGAAGTCCTGGCGGGATCCTCATTTGTTTTGTTTTCCCCCTCTTTAAACTTTACATCATCTCCCAAACAGGGACATTTCCCTGAGCCCAAACCCTTCCATCAGGGTCTTTCCCATTATATCAAAAAGTAAAAGGTTTCCTAGGACCAAACCCCTGTGGGACCCCGCCCTTTAAAAATGAAAAATGTGAAAATAACCCAAAGGAATATATATTTTCCTTACATATCATATCCATCACAGTGTTTTCGGGATGCTGATAAACAGGGAGGTGAAAAAGATCGGCAAGTACGGGACATAAACCACAGTATCGGTTTGGGGCCCCCGGGGGAATCGGGGGAAAAAAAATGCCCCCGGTTTCCCCTTAAAGAAGGGGTTTCCCAAAGCCTCATGGGCCCACCAAAAGGGACCCGGGAGCAGTTTAACTTTCATTTTTCCAGAGCCCAGCGGGGCCCCTTCCCCAGAGGGGAAATGCATGCTGAAATAAGGGCTCGCCATTTGGCTTCGGAGGAGCGGAGGGGGATTCACCCCCCTTTAAAATATTCCCACCAATGTATTCATTTTTGGGTGTTTTCTATAAATGTATTCAAATTTTAAAATTTAAAGTTAGCATTTTAGCTTAAAAAATTAGGGGTGGTGGGAGAAGAAAAATTTTCAAACAGCCCGGGGGAAACCCTTGATTTTCCCCCTGAGGTAGGTTTATTGTTTTCTCTGAGGATGAGGCCCCCCGTAAAATTATCAGGTGGTACCTCCCTTTATTATATAGTATTTTAAATATATAAAAATTTTATAAAATTTATATAAAATTTTTAATAAATTTATATATTAAATATATATTTTTTAAAATAATATAATATTATATATATATATATTTATATTTAAAAAGGGTCGGCGTCCCCCAAAAAGGGGCGGGGGTGGCCCAAACAAGAAAAAAAACCCCCAAAAAAGAAAATACTTTCTTTATCTTCAACACTTTCACCTAAACCCCAACAAAAACACTTTTTTTTGCAGAGGGCACAGAACACAACATTTTTGGAAAGCATATACCTATAAAGATACACAACAAAAATCCCTCCAAATTTCCCAATTTTCCCAAAACCCCCTCCTTTAGAGTGCAGGCATGGTATTTCCCTTTTTTTCCAGGACTCAAGCCAGCTTATATATATAATTTTATATTTTTAAAATAATATATATATATTTATATATATATATATATATATATAAAAATATATATTAATAATATATTTTAATATATACCATATATATATATATATATTTTAATTAAAATATTATATATATTTATAATATATATTTTAAAATAATATTTATATATATAATTATATATATTTTAATGTAAAATATTATGTATATTTATATATATATATTATATTTTATATATATATATATAAAAAAATATATATATATATTATATATAAAATATATTATATATTAAAAAACTTTTTAAAATAAACTTTATGTTGATTTGGGAAAAAAATCTCTTTGGGCCTTTTTTTAGATTTTTTAAAATTTTTAAGGGTAATAAAAATTTAAAAATTTAAAATTTACAAAAAACCCTACAAAAAAACTGTTCCTAGGGTACACTATTTTCTTCCTATCGTTTTGAGTTAAACTGTCTTTTTTTCTCATCAATGTTTTTGAGGTTTAAAAACGAATTTGGTCTTGAGTTCATAGATGGGGAAAATTTCCCCAAAATTTTATGAAATGGGTTAATTTGTTTAAAATCCCCCAAGAAAGGGAATTGATAAATTTTTTAAAAGGTTGCTAGGAAAAAATTTTTACAACCCAAAAGGGAAAAACCAAAGCCTTATTAAACAAAAAAATATGTTGGTTTCCCCTTACCATAAAAACTTGGTTTAAATACCCTTTTCTTTTTTTAAAGATTTTTTTAATTTTTAAAGGGTTGTTTTTCAAAAATTTTTGAAACATTTAAAAAAAAATTTTTGGGAAAAAGAATTCCCCCCCAAAAGGGCTGATGGATGTGTCTAAAAGGGATTCTTTGAAAAATTTTGCGATAAAGGTATTACGGTAAAAACGGGGGTAAAAATCTCGAATAAGATTAAAAAAACAAAAAATTATAGCATTAGAACTGGCCCAAAAATTCCCCAATGTTTCTATTTTTTTTTTTGTAAGGGGATTTTAACCACCCTTTTTGATTTTTCAAAAAATTTGAGAAAGTTTACAAGCAAGCCCATGGTCGACGGGAAAATTTTAATTAAATTCTTTTTTTCATAAAAAGCATTTTTTAAACAATAATATGAATTTTTCCCTTTTGGGTTTTTATAAAATTGGGATCAATTTAAAATTTAAATAGAATTTGGGAAGAATTTAAAAAATACCGGGGACAAATAATGTTTTTTAAAAATTTTTTGGGGTAGAATAGTTTTTTGGGTTTGTTTTTTGAAAGGGCCCGTCCAGGGGGGGCCCGGGGCGCCGTCAGGTTTTTAAACCCGTTGTGGGATCTGATAGTGAGGTTTTGGGCCAAGACCCCTATTCCCCTTACCTTTGGTGCTTTACTTTTCTAGTTCCTTGAAAAAGGGTTTTTTGTCAAAAAAAAGCGTTTGGAATTTCTCAAGTTTTTCCCACAGTGGTTGTTTTGCATATATTTTATATATTTTTAAAAAATATATATATATATATTTTTATTTTATTATATATATTTTATATATATAAATATATATATTTTTATATATATATTTTTATCCCAAAAACAGCCCTTGAAAAACAAAAGAGTTTCCCAAAGCGTTTTCGTGACTACTCACATAGTTCCTTGACAAATGTGAGAAAGTCACAAAAACGCTTGGAATTTCTTTATTTCTTTTAGAGGGGCTTTTTTGGCATATATATTTAATTTATAAAAAATTTTAAATATAAAATTTAAAATATAAAATATATATATATATATAATATATATATATAAATATATATATAAAAAAAAAAAAAGATAAACAGCAGGATGTCTACTAAAAAAAATTTATAGCTTTTTTCTACAGTGGGGGAACTATTAAGAACTTTTGGGGATTGTCTATCTGTAGAAAAAAATTTCATTGAAAAGCAAAAGATTCTTTCTCCCCGACATATTCCTTCCTTGTATTTCCAGAGAAAAAACTAGGGTTTAAAAAATTCCTCACTATATTAAAAAAAAATAGCAGGGAAAAATCCCAGGGGGAGTTGGAACTAGAAGGACAACAAAGGATACAATCCCCCTCACTAAATTAGTGTTTTTTGGCAGTTTTTACTATTTGGGGGGTTCCCTTTCAAGTGCCATGAAAAGAACTTTGTTTTACCAGTGGGATCACCTCTGGGACCGCCTTCTGCAAAAAATAGCCCCAAAACTACACTTTTTAACCTTACTGTTGTTATTGACTCTTAAAACTGATGGTCCTAAAATGCAGTTTCCCGGTACAAATATCAGGAAAAGTCCCGGAGACGAACTTTTTAATTCCCTGTTTTTGGAAACTCTAATGGGTTTTAGAGGGGTTTAGTGAGGGCGGGGTGAATGGCTGAGTGCGATATTTAAAAGCCAAGGATCACATTTTTTCCATATTCTTTTTTCCGATAACCCAATATTTTGGGGTGACTGTAACTTCCCGAGGTCCAAAAGGGGCCCATGGCCTCCAAACCCATTAATTAAGAAGAGTATCTAGCTAAATCTTACTCTTTCCCAAAAGTGCTTGTCCATTTTGTTCATCAATGAAGGGAATTGTTTCCCGTGGTTCGGTTTAAAGCGTTTACAAAACCTTTTTTGCACATTTAAAGTTTTAAAAAAAACCACCTGACTGGCAACTCGCATTTGGGCTTTCGAGTTAGAACCCCTTAAAACAGCTCAAATAGTTAAATTGTTTTTTGAATGGGAAAAAGCCTTTCCTTTTTTTAAAAGTTTTTAAATGGGATCTCATGTCCCCCGTTTCCTAAGGGGGAAAAAAAAAGGTTTGTGTGTTTAAAGGTTTTTTCCATCTTTAAAGGTTTTTTTCTGGTGACGGGATGAGGTTTGTAGGTCTTCTCAGTCCGTTTTCCAGCATACCCTTTTTTTTTTACTGGTGGGGTTAGAACCCGCGATCAAAAGAGTTAAAAAAACTCCAAAACGACGGGGTTAAAAACCCCCCCCTGGGGAAAGGTTTGTTTGCAATCGTGTCTTTAAAATTTGGGTGAGTTTTTTTTTTTACCTAATTTAAAGGGCCCAAAGGGGGCAGAGGGGCATATTAAAGGGCCCCGGCCTAACAAGTGCATTATAGTATCCCATGTGTCAAAGTGAAATTGGGTGCTTAGATTTTTCTTGGAAATTTGAAATTTTCCCTTCCTTTTTAACGATTTTGCTATCTGATGGACTTTTGATTCCCTACTTTTGAGGTCTTTGCTTATGTTTATTCGGGTTTCCTTTTTTTTTTTCCTTATTTCGGATAATTTGTAACCAAACTTATTTTTGCATTTTTTTTAAAAATTGAATTCATTTTTCCCACGTCTCTGACCCAGGGGGGCCCCCAACCTGCCCATACTCCTACGTCTACTTTGTATGCTGCACTTTTCCCCCCACGGGGGTTTTTATCCTCAAAAATGTTACTAGGATAGAAACCCCCAAACCTCGACATCATTGTTAAAGGGGAAATCGTAATGAAAAAACAAAGGGCAAAAAATTTTTAAAAACAGGGGTCATGTTGATTGCATTTGTGGTAACAGGAGGGCCTGTGCAAACTTTCCCTAGGGTTTGAAAGAAATTTTAACCTATTTTATGAATTTATTGTGGTAGTTTGGTCTAGTGGCAAACCGAAAAAAAGGGGCCTGGATTTTTTGGGACTCTTGACCGGGGGTTTAAAAACCCCGGGGGGGGGGGGGAAAGGTTTCCCCCCTCGACTCTTTTGATTTTACATTTAGAAGAGACTCGGAAAAAAACATTAAGCCCTGGTGACCAAAACTCGGATTTTTTCTCCGTTAATTTGCCTTTTTTCAGTTTCCCTTGCCCAGTGAACCAATCACATACCAGGCAAAAAGTTTGGTCCCCTATTTCATGAGCTTTTTTTTTTTGGTAAATTGGGTTAGGATTAAGGGGGATAGAATTTTTTTTTTTTTTCCTTTTCTTTCCCAATTTAGTTAGAAAAAAAGAACACATTGCTACCGTCCACAAAAAAACTTGGATTTAAAGGGAATCCCTACGGTCTTCTGTCTTTTCCCCGTGGCAGTGACTTGTTCTTACTTTTAAAATTTTAAAGAGATTGTCTTGAGGATTTGCAGTCACTTTTTTCTAGCCTGTGGGCGAGAAAAAAATGAAAAAGGAGGAAAGGGTGCACAAAAAGAAAATTTTCTTTATTTGTGTGGGTGAACAAAAATTTGAAAATGAAAACAAAAATAAAAATTTTTTTTTAGGGGACAGAACACATTCCCAAACCGTCCCCCCAAGTGCCCTTGGCCCCTTATGATTTGCCTACAGAACAGGCCCCTGCGAGGGAAGCAATAAAGTAAAAGGGGATGTTTTGGCCCCAAGCGGTCCCCCCAATTCAGAACGGGGAACCCCGGCGATGAAGGGTTTTTCCCGGGAAGAAACCAGTGAAGACAATTGAAAGACAAAAAAAACACCAAAGCCCTTTGGGGACAACCTTCCTTGAGGGAGTCATAAGAGACCCAGAAAAACACCAAAACCCTTTTCCATTCCCTTTAAACAATCCGGGATCCTCCCCCTTCTCTAAACCTTTAAACCAAATCCTCAAACCCCCATAACAAAAAATTTCCCTGCCCCCCCCTTTGAAGGGGGGGGAAACCTTAAAAAGGGACGTCCTTTTTTTATAAAACCCAAAACTTCTTGGTCCCCCCCCCCTTCCAATCCCCCTGTTTTTTTTTAAAAGGAAGCAGCCCATAGAAAAGCCACCTTGACTTGGTACCCCCCACCGGGTGAATGTTCTTGCCTCCCAAACCAAGTCCGGGTTCCTCCATTGGGGCCCACCACTTTTCGGGGCAAGTCAGCACGGCTCTGCAACCATCCCCCAAAAAAACCACCAACGCAATGCGGCTGGCTTTTTTTCCCCTTTTTTTTCCAAAAATTACCTTCCTCTCCCCCCACTATTTTTTCCCCTTTTCCCAAATTCCCCCCTTTAAACCCACATGGGTTTTTTACCTGTAAAGTTTTTTCCGTTTTCGATTCGACGTGTAGGGGGACCCCAGCTTTTCGCTAGCGCATTTCAGTCACAAAGGGTTGGAGTTCAAAATCTCCTGTAAAATTTTTAAAGACGGGGAAAATATTGGGACGGTTTCCATAAGACCCCTCGCCCAATGTACACCCCCTCGGTATAAAATGGTACCTGGGTTTGGGTTCGACTGGTGGGGGTCGCATTCGGGAAAAAAAAGGGCCCTAGTTTTCCCCCAAATGCTCTACAAAAAACAAAGGCGGTTTTCTATACGGGTGTATGTCTTGTTTGTCAGCTAGGGTATTTTAAAACCTTGAAAATGTACAGGGTACTTAAAAATAAAGATATTATTATTTTTTTACTATTATGATAAAAGCACACCCCCCATCTGAGGGATGCTTACAGACCAAAACCAGTGCTTGGGGATCGGGGGTGACATACCCCAAGGACGTCAATTATATTCACAAAAAAACCCCAGTATCTTGCACTCCCTCCATAATCAGGGCCAAAAAAAATATGTTGCTTCTAAGTGGAGACCCCCCCCCCCCCCCCCACAAAACCTAAACCCAAGATAAACGTTTGGTCTTTTAAATGCTGAGAAGAGCAAACTATTTTCTAAAATTAAAAAATTTAAACGTTCAAATTTAAGCGTATTTCAACAAAAAAAGAAGCAAAAAAAAAATGAAGGATTTTTTTACTACCCCTTTCCCCTCGTTTTGACAAGCAAAAGGGAAAAAATAACAAAACTTAAAATTTGGGAAAAAAAGGAAAGGGAAAATTTTTTTTGGGAAAGGAAACAGATGACAGGCAAAAAGGGTGCAACGCCCCTTTCTTTTTTAATTTTGGTTTTTTATAAAAAACTGTTTTTTTTTTAGTAAAGTGCCAAGGTTTTCCCAAAAAACCCTTTTGCTGTGAAAAAACCAAAGCCACTGGTTACCAAACTTCTGCTGTTAAACCACACTGCCACTGGTTTTCCAACATTCTGCTGTGGGCAACCCCCACTGCCCCCTGGTTCCAAAAACTTCTGCTGTGAAAACCACACTGCCACGGTTACCAACCTTCGGGTGTGACAATCACACTGCCCCTGGGACCAACATTTTTTGCTGTACAACCCCCAAATCCCCAATGGTTTCCAACACTTCTGTTGTGACAAACCTCACGCCACCTTTGGGTTTCCAAACACTTCCCGCTGTGACAACCCACTTTCCACTGGGTTAAACCAAACCCCTTTTTGTGACCCAAACACACCCGCCACTGGTTTCCCCAAAACTTCCCACTGGAAAATCCCCACTGCCAATGGTTTTTCCAAAAAACCCTTTGCTGTGACAAAACCCACTGCCCCTGGGTTTCCAAACTTCTGCCTTGTGACAACCACACTGCCCTGGGGTTTCCCCAAAACTTTGATTGACAACCACACTGCCAATGGTTAAACCCAAAAATTTGCTGTGAAAAACCCCAAATGCCACTGGTTAAACCAACCATTTTTGCTGTGACAAACAAACTGCCCCCTGGTTTTCCAACACTTCCCCGCTGGAACCCCCACACTACTGGTTTCCAACCTTCTGCAGTGGGCCAAACCCCCAATTTCCCCTGGTTTTCCAACCCCTTCTGCGTGACAACCACACTGCCCCTGGTTTTCCAACAATTCTGGTGTGACAACCACACCCGGCCCCCTGGTTCCAGCCTTCCCGCTGTGACAACCACACTGCCCCTGGTTACCAACATTCGTGACAATCCTCTGCCACGGTTACCAAATTTACTGTGGGCATCCACACTGCCACTGGTTACCAAAAAAAACCCTTTTGCTGTGGGCAACCAAAACTGCCACTGGTTTCCAACAAATTCTGCTGTGAAACCACACTGCCATGGTTAAACCCAAAAATTTGATTTGGGGCAACCACACTGCCACTGGTTACCAAACTTCCCCGGGTTTTTTTGGGGAAAAAAAAATGAAAATGGTTACCAACATTTCCGCCCGTGACAAACCCCAAATGCCCCTGGGGTTAAACCCAAAAAATTTTTGGCCCGTGACAACCTTTTGCCCCTTTGGGTTTTTTCCCCAAAACTTCTGCTGTGACAACCCAAATTTCCCCCTGGTTAAACCAAAAAAACTTCCCGCCCGTGACAAAAACCCCATGCCCCTGGGTTTCCAACACTTCCCGCTGTGACAACCACGGCCACTGGTTCCAAAAACTTCTGCGTGACCAAAAACCCCACTGCCACTGGTTACCAACACTTTTTTTTTCTGTGACAAACCCCCACTGCCACTGGTTACCAACCCCTTTTTGCTGTGACAACCCCACTGCCACTGGTTACCAACACTTCTTTCTGTGAAAAACCAAAACCCACTGGGTTTCCAACAATTTTTTCTGTGACAAAAACCCCAAATGCCATGGTTACCAACATTTTTTGCTGTGACAAACCCTTTCTGCCAATGGGTTTCCAACACTTTTTGCTGTGAAAACCACAATGCCCCTGGTACCAACACTTTCCCGGGACAAACCCCCACTGCCAATGGTTACCCAACACTTTTTGCTGTGGGCAAAACCCCACTGGCCCCGGTTACCAACAATTCTGCTGTGACAAAACCCCACTGCCACTGGTCACCAACACTTCTGCTGTGGACAACCCCCACTGCCACTGGTTTCCACCCCTTTTTTGCCCGTGACAAACCCCAAATTTCCACTGGGGCACCAAAAACTTCTGTGTGACAACCAACTGCCACGGTCACCCAAAACTTCGGGTGACAACCACAATGCCACTGGCAAACCCAAAATTTTTTTGGGGTGACAACCACACTGCACTGGGGGCCAACCTTCTGTTGTGACAACCACAAATGTCACTGGCCCACCAAAAATTTCCCGCTGTGACAACCCCCAAATGCCCCTGGTCACCCAACCCTTTCTGTGTGAAAACCACACTGCCCCCCGGTTTCCCCACTTCTTTGTGACAACCCCCACTGCCACTTGGGCACCAACCCTTTCGCTGTTTACCCAACCCCCTACTTTTACCACCACTGTTAATTTTTTGACACGGTTCCCCCCCTTACATCCTCACCAGTAGTTAATTGAACTTACGAAAAATTTATTTGCTTTGAGTTTTCCCGTTTGCTTAGTATGAAATTGGGCCCTTTTTTTTCCGGGCCAAATGCTTAAACCCCCAGTCTTTTTGAATAAATTTATTTTTTTCCCCTTTTTTTCTTTTCTTCAGTATGAGCTTTTTCTATTTTTACGGAAACTCCCGTTTTAAAAAAATTTTTTTACTTTGTGTTACAATTTTTTCTTTCCACGAAGTTTCATTCTATCCTTTTTGATTATGAACCAATTTTGCAATTTTTAAATTTTAAATTTCCCTTTTGTTTGGGTGAATTTAAAAACAAAAAATGTCCCCTTTGAAGTTTTTAAGATCTCTCTTGCGTAGAGGAAAAGGGGTTTCGTGATTAAAAATCTTTCTTTTTTTAGTTTTTTGGGGCTTATGACCCGGGACGAGTTAGTTTCTCCTCCTTTTTTTCCTTTCCCCGAAGATCTTCATTTTAATGCAAATTTTAAAAATCAAAATGAATACAAAATTTCCCGACCCTGGTCTAACAAGCGCATTTCCGGGCGGGAATCTCCTGACTGTTTTAAATTTAAAAATTTTTTTTTTTATGAAATTGAGGGGGTCTGTGAGGTTTGTTTTAACAAAGAAAGTGTTCGGTAATTTTTTTAGGTTGTTTTAATTATTTTTTTTTTTATTAAAAACACGTATACGTTATTTAAAATGTTTACATAAAATGAAATTAAAAAGAAAAAAGAAGCCCTTTTTAAAAAAAAAAAAACATCCATAAAAAAACAGAGGACAAACCTTTCACCGAACAAACCTTAAACAAAAAATTTAAATACAATTTTAACCTGTCACTCTTTTTTCATATCGTGTATTAAAACTTTTTATACCAAAACTTTTTATATAAACTAAAAGAATTGCACTCCCCAAAAATTTTAAAATTAGCAGTTTTTTGTACCTTTGAACCCTTCCAAGACTTTCACCCCAAATTACATGATATTAAAAAGGGACAAATTTATAAAGTCCTCACCCCCGAGAAACCCAAAAAAAACAAAAAAATTTAAAATTTTACTACAAAAAACAATAAATGATAAATTAAGTTTATGAAAATATGCCAAGAAAATCAGAAAAAATCCAAGAAAAACAGAAAATATTACTTTAATCTTTAAATTTCCATTTTCTCAAAAAACCCTAAAATTATACAATAAGATATTTGTGTTTAAAAGGCACCTCCTTGGAAAAAAGTAAATAAGCCAAAAAAAATAGCTATAAAAACCCCAAAAAAAGTTTTCAAGGCTAGATACAAGAACCCCCCCCCCAATTTTGAGCACCCCCCCCCCCATCACACACAAGGTAACAGTAAAAACAATTAAAATATCCCCGTTATCCAGGGGGTTTTATACGTTAATACCTTGGGAAACTTCCCATCGGGGGAGCACTTATTTTTGGCAAAAAAGTACACTGCAGTCTCCCATCACATAGAAAAAACCTAACATTAAAAAGTAGACGAAAAAACAGGATAATGAGCCTGGTGCACGCCCGGGGGCCTCCCCACACAAAAGAAGTAAATGCTTAAGAACAAAAATTGTAGGATAAAAACCAAAACCTTAATATTGGGGGGAAAAGAACAAATTCCCAAATTTTTTTTTACAAAAACAAAAAAATTCTGGCCCCCTTATTTCCAAAAATGTCTTTTTCCCCTTTGGCCCCCTTTTGTGAAAAAATAGCTAGAGGAAAACCCCCTTTGGGAGAACCTTCAAATGTGTAGAATAAAACATACTAAAGATAACCTCCCCCCCTCAAATTACAGAAACCAAAATTTTCCCTAAAATGGAAAAAACTACACACACACCACACCACACCCCCAAACCCCACCCCAAACACACCCACACACAACAAACCCCACACACACACACACACACAACCCACACACACACCCACACAAAAGGCCCTCAAACAGACAGAGCATTAACCCTGTCAAAAAAAATGGCATTTGAAGACAAACAAACCCATATGACCCAGCCAAAAACCCCGAAAAACCCAAAAACTCGGGCTTACATGTAAATCCCCCAACCGGGAAACAATAAACCCTTGGGTTTCCCCGTGCCTGAGCATACAAGCTTTTAAAAAAATCCACCCCCCCAAAAATAACCCCAAAACCCAAAAACAGAAACCCCCCCCCACTATAAGCCCATTTCATGCTTAACCCAAAATTGAAAAGCGGGCGAAACACTAGAGGGACACATTTTTCCCCCTCTAAAAAATAAATGGCCCCCCTTTTGATATATATCAATTAAAAAGGCAAGGAAAAAATTAAAAACAGGGGAAAAAATAGAACCGCCTGAAAACTATGGGGAAAACAAGCCTCCCTTTTCATCCGCCAGTGTACTACCCCCCGAGGCAAACCCGGCAAAAAATTCCCCTCCCTAAACCTTGGGAAAATAAAGCACCCTCTTCTACGTATTCCCCAACCCCCACACAAGATCCCCACCCAAAACAACAGTTATCTCACATCACCGCACCACTGGAGAATCCACCCCCCCCCACTAAACCCAAATAAAAAACCCCTTCCCCAAACATCATCACTCAAACCCCCGGGTTTCCAACCCCTTGCCGCCTTTTCCCCGGGCCCCAAACCCTAACAGTGTGGGCCCCTGTCAACCCCCATTTTTTCTCCCCGGGAAAAAAGAAACCCCCTGAAACCCCCCTATTTAAGCTTCTATTCCCCCAACCCCCCGACCTATTTAAAAAATCGCCGCTAATACCCTTTATTCGGGCATTACCCCCCCCTCCCCTAAAACCCAAAGAAACATACAAAAAAAAACAAACCAAAAACATACCCCTTTAAAGCCCCTCGCTACCCCCACAAAGACAAACCCCCCCAAAGTCTAAAAAATAAAGCCCCCTGGGGGAACCCCCCCCCCCCTCAGTAAACCCCCAAAAAAAACCCCCCCAAACCCCAATCTTTCATTTTTCCCAAAAAAAAAGGGGCAAAAAACACCCCATGGAAGGCATTTTTTTCCCCATCACCAAAATGCAAAAAAAGGGGCATCTCTCCCCAAAATCCCCAAACCCGCCCCCAACAAACCCCTTTTGGGAAAGCCAATGTTCCCATGAGGAATCTGTAAAACCCCCTTCTTAACCCTTTCGGGAATTCATAGCTTTCGAAATTCCCCCCCATATTACCTTCCATTCATATTTTGGGGGGGACAGCCAAACCCCTTTTCAGCGTCTCCCGACAACACTCCTTCCCCCCTCCCCCCCGCCTCCCAAATTTGGGAAACGACGCACCTCACGAACCCGTAACATTTTTCCCCCCAAAATATCCCCCACACACCTCCAGGGCCCCCCCCTCCACCAAAAAATGAAAGTTCCTCATCCCCCTCCCTCCACACGCCGACCCCTGACCCCCTACCCCCCCCCGGGCTGAGGTTTTCGGGGGGTTTTTAACCCTAAATTGCCCTCCAACCCCGGGCCCCAATGCCAAAAAACCCAACCCCCCTGACGCCCCCCGTAAATTTCCACTCCCTTTCCCCAAAACCCCGCCCTTTTTCCCTAACCCCATAAATATTTAAAAGCTTCCCCCTGGATGCCCATTTCCCTAAAATTCCTAAAGGGGGTATAATTTCTGCCGCCCCCCCCCCAAACCCTTTCGTAAAACCAGCAAATTCACAAAACCCCTGCCCTTTTGGTTTTTGCGTAAAAATCTCTGGCCCCCAAAAGGGTACATAGCCTACCCACCCCCCTGTCCCCTTTAAATAAAACCCCAATTAAAACCCTTTTTAAAATGTTTTTCAAGTCACTGTTTACCCAAATTCCCCCCAAAACTTGATCCTTTTTTCCCCGACATTCCATCCAAAACCCCCCACCCCCAAATTTCCCCCCACCTAAGTGCCCACCCCCCTAAAAAACACGACTTGCTTTTGTTTTTAAAACCCCCATCCCCCTTTCGGTCCCCAAAACCCTTTTGTGACTCCCCCCCCCTTTAAAAAAAAACCCCCTTTCCATAAGTAAGATCGTTTTTTCACAACGTAACCCCCAACCCCCCCTATTCTCCCAGCCCCCTCCCCACACACCTCTCGGTCTAAAAGCTCATAAAACGGATTTCCCTACACATGCAAACAAAAGTTGGCAAAAAGGGGGGTCCCTGCCCCCAAAACCCCTCCCCCATACTAATCTTCAACCCCCAAACCCCGTTACCCCCGCACCCAAAATCCCTTTGTCCCCCCAAAACAATGCTTCCACCCCCCTACCCACCTTGGCCCAAAGCCCAAACCAAATCAAGCTTTTCCCCGCAAAAAAACCCTGCCACACAAATCAATTTTCACTTTTTCCCCAAAACCAAACCCCAAAAACCCTCCCCTCCCAGCCCTCCCAAAAAAACATGATGCACCCCTTTCCTTTCCTGCATACTCCCCCCTGGGGTTTCCCACCTGACTGCAATGTAAAAAAGAAACCCCCCGAACTGCCTTCATTTTCCCATTACCTAGAATCTTTTCGAAAACCCCTTTTAATCTGTAAAACCCCTCAAGGGAAAAATTTCCCCGAAAAAACACTCCCGCCTTTACCCCTTCCTTTTTTTGGTACAACCCCCCGTACTTGTGACTCGCCCATTCTTGACCCTCTAGTTTTTTTTTTTCAAAAAACCCCCAAAAAAGCAATACCCCATGAACCCCGAAAAAGAGCCCCGGGAAAAATTTAAAAAACAAACCATCAATCCCCATTTTCCTTACCCGTGTATGCCAAAAAAAACCCCATTTTTCCCCCCTCAACTTCACTAAATTTACCTCCCCCAAACCCCCCCTTTTCCTTTTTCCCCCCCTTTTACATTATGAAAACACCTGACCCGCCCCCGCCTTAAACCCCACCCCTCCTTTCCCTTTGTCCCCCGAACCATTCATCGACATAAACCCCTCATTATTTCTCCGCCCCCCCGACAAGGACCCCCAACTTCCCCTTTATCCCCCCACCCCCCCCGCTAGCACTAAAATGCAATAACCCTTGGGCACTTTCCTAAGTTCCCTAAACTTTTCGCCAAAAAAAATACCCAGTCGGTTTAAACCCCCCCAAAAACACATTCCCCCCAAAACCCCCAAAACGAAAACGTTTCCGCATCCCAAAAAAGTTCGCTATGAATTCAGCAAACCTACCACGAAGAAGTGCGATAAAAAACCCCCCCCGACCCCCCCCCTAACAAGCCTGCAACTGTTCCCCCCCCCAAATAATTCCCCAAACCAATCTCCCTCTTTTTCTTTCCCCACATCCCTTGGGGCCCCATTTAAAAAACTGCCCCCCCCCCCCCCCGGTTTTTTGCAATTCAAATCCCAAACCCGTCATAAGCTCCATAGCCCCTATACCCTTTTCACCCCCCAAAACCCATACCACCAAATCCCAAAACCCCTACCCCCCCCCCCTCCCCCCCAAGCAGGGCGCAATTTTAAATTCCCGGCCAGGGTAAATATGCAAGGCAAAAAACCCCCCCCACAAAAGAAACTACTATCCCCCGCCCCTATGATCCCAGAAGTACTCAAAAGTCGCACCCCCCCCTACCCCCAAAAAACCCTGCAAGACGTAAAAATTTTGTCTAGTTTTGGGAACATACCCTCTACCAAAAGAACGGGCAAAAATCTACCATCACCCCCGGGCCCCATGATCCGAAAAAGGCCCCCCGTAAAAATTCCCGCACCCCTCCCTACCTCCAAAAACCCCCCAAAGCATAAATTTAGTCTAGTCTCGCCGTTACCCCCCAAAAACTTTTGTGGGGCTCCACTTTTAAAAAAACCACCCCCCCCCGCAAAATCCCACGACTTTTCCCCCGTCCCCAAAAAGCAAACCCCCCAGGACACTTTAAAAAAAACAACTCGCCCCCCCTCGGTTTCCCCAAAACCTGGCCCCGAAATTTCCAATTCCAATCCCCCCCCTTTAATCGTGAGGCAGGCAATCCCCACAGAGTTTCAATAATTCATCCCTCCCCAAAATCCTTTCCCTTTAAACCCCCATATTGCTCACCCCAAAGGCATATTACTTTCCCATAAAAAAGCCCCTTTTAAACCCCCATCGCCCCTTGACCCCGCAAAAACCCCCTCCCCTGCCCTTTCCCCCCAACTCGTGACATGCAAGGGGTGGTTTTCCCCTTTTTAAACTATCGTCAAAACCCCCCTTTCAACTGCCAAGCACAACTAACGAAAAGCTTTTTTTACCCCCTTCAACAACGACTCCAAATGCCAAAATTATGATTGTTTTTTCCCCCGCAAGAAAAAACATGTCCATCTTGAATCTACGTTTTAAAAACCCTACCAACCCCCACAGTTTATCTAAAAACCTGAGACCAAATTTACATTTAGGGGGGACACCCTGAAAGTTAAAGAATGGCGGCTTCCCTTTTTTTCCGCTGTGGCTTGCCTTCCACACCCTTTTCCAGTGCAAACAACCCAAAAACTCACCCCGACTTTCTCTGGAAACCCTCCCCACCCCTCCCCCTTTTACTGCGTAAACCCCCAGTCCTCCACTGGTCCTTCCTCCCCAAAAACTCCTCTATTTTTCCCAAGTTTTTTTTCCCCCGGGCCCGCCCCGGCATGGGGAAACCCCCCCTCGACCTCGCCGTGCCAAGGCCCCCTCCTCTTTTTCCAAAAGCCCCGGGCCCCCCCACACATGGGCTTTCGTATGGGGGAAATTTCCCCCCTTTATCGACCCCCACCCCACCATTTGTCTAAACGAAATCCCCCACAAGGTCTTTACCCAAAAGGTTTCTGTTTTTCCCCCCTCACCGGCCCCCGCCAAACTTAAAAGGGAAAGGTCCCCCACCCGCCAAAAAAAAAATTTCAAAACGTCCTCCATTAGTCCTCCGGGGGCCCTGTTCCCTTTTCCCCGGGGGGAAACCAAACCCAAAGTTCCCCCTCGGCTCCCCCAAAATCCCCGGGAGTGTGACAAAACGTCCCCGCCGGGCCTTTCCCCCTTTGCTCAACCTCATCACTCCAACGACCAATTTGTCCCTTTCTTAAATCCTCCCCCCAACTTCCGAAAACCAAATCACAAAAAGGGCGCTGCCCAAAAACCGAAAATCCCAGGGGCCCCGGAAACCTGGGCCTTCCAGGACCGTGCTGCCATTTTGAACGTAAAGTTACATAACGGCGGGGCCTTCTCTGGCCGGATAGTACAAAAAGAAGACTTGCGTCCTTAACCCAAACCCAAAGTAAAGGGAGGCGGGGTTTAAGGCCTAGCCGAATCAAATTTTTAGGGGGTAAAGGAACCCCCCGGTGTCCCCCCACATTGGGACAAAACCTTCCCAAACTCCCCCAAATAGCAGAATGAACTTTTCCCTAACGTTGGGAAAACCTCTTGTATGCCATAAAAAAGGGTCGTTTAGAAGGTTCGTTTCTCCCCCTTTAACCCCCCCGTATAAAAATTTCTTAATTTCGTTGTGCAAGGGCACGTCCCCGCCCCAGTTTTACAGTCATTTTCCTCCCCTTGGTAAATCATCAAAAAACCCCGTCCTAGAAGCCGGGCCCAAATTCCCATTTTCACGGGAAAATCTGGACATTTTCCCTTTAAAAAAATACACCAAAAATACTTGTTTGCTGGGGACACCATAGATGTCTCCCGAGAAAAGGCAGGTACAAGGTGTTCATTTTTAGCGCCATTTAGCGTGGCCCCCGGACCAGCTCAAAAAAAAATAAAGTTATCCCCCCGTCCAAATTTGGGAAACCCCCATCTTGGCTTCCGCTTTTTTTAATTTTTACCCCCAAGGTGGTTTGTGTGTTGCCAGATTTTTTGCAAATTTTTGATTGTGACCATTGCGCTAAACCCATTTTTAAAACACTCAGATTACTCAGATATTAATGTTTTCAATTTTCCCCCCGATCGTGTTTCCCTTTTGCAAATTTTTTCCTTTTTTGATGTTTTTTTTACCTTGGGAAAAAAAAACATTTAAAAAAGAAGGAACACTGCCGCAGGCCTGCGGCCCATGCGAAGCAGGTCCAAGTCCCCCCCCCGGATAAGGGCCCCAAAGGCCCACCCCAGTCAGGCACTTTTCCCCTTAAGGGGGGGGCAAGGCATCCCGACCTAAGCACAATGTCAGGTCCAACTCACACCCACCCCCACCCCCTCATGTTTTATCTAACCTATTTTTAAAACAACACAACGTTTTTTGCGGTTTTATAGCTGTACTCGGAGTTTGTTTCAAATCCTTCCCCAATGTATTAAAACCAAAAAAAAATCATTTAATTTTACATTGTAAAAAAGGGGTGGGAAAAATGTCCCCACCTTG
The DNA here is from genome assembly GCF_026875155.1 of Cherax quadricarinatus. NCBI lineage: Eukaryota > Metazoa > Arthropoda > Malacostraca > Decapoda > Parastacidae > Cherax > Cherax quadricarinatus. The sequence goes on from NW_026474641.1 coordinate 21,314, forward strand.
AGAAGACAACTTTTTTAAAAGTCTAAAACCCCTCAGGGGCATGTCGCTTTTTTTTAAAACGAAAACATACAAGATATCTGGAACCAAAAAAACTTTTTGTTCCAAAATATCATGTTTGCCTTTAAAAAAAAAAAAAAAAAAATTTCCCTGCAGTTTTTTATGAGTTTTCCTCACCAAATGTCCCTTTTGGAAATCTAGATTTAGGTACACTGTTGGGGAATTTTTTTTAATTTTGGTTTTGTATGTGTTTTGGGAAAAATTTTAGTTTGTAAAGATCTTTCGTATTTTAATTTATCAGAATTCCATTTTTTTTTTAAATAAATTTTTTTTTTTAAGAAACTTATCTTTCCAAATTTCCCCAATAATGCTCACTAAAAATCTACCTAATATGATTTCAGGGTTTATGAACTGTTTCCCCCTTTTAAAAAAATTTTGATAATTAGGTAATAACCAGGGTTTTTCTTTTTGGTTTTTAGTGGGTAGGCCCATTTGCTTTCCTTCTGTAGCAGGCAGGTTTCCCCGGTATCCCCCCAGAATTTTAATTTCACCGCATTTTTTTTATGTTGCCAGAAATTTAAATCGGTAATTTAATTTCCCGGCCTGCGAGCGTTACGTCCCGGGTCAGCGTAAAAAACAGACCCGAAGCCTTTGGGGTTATTAGTGAAGCCTATGTTGGGGTACTGAAGCCTTTGTTGAGTATGAAGCCTTTTTTGGTACTGAAGGGCTAGTTGAGTACTGAAAACCTATGTTGAGTAAATGAAGTCTATGTTTTAGTACTGAAGCCTAGTTTTTACTGGGAAACCCAAAGTTGAGTGCTGAAGGGAAAGTTGAGTACTGAATCCCTTTTTGAGTACCAAAGCCTATGTTGAGTACTGAAGCCCATGTTGAGTACTAATGCCTATGTTGAGCACTGAAGCCTATGTTGAGTACAGAAGTCTATGTTAGTACAGAGGTCTATGTTGAGTACAGAGTCTTTTTGAGTACTGAAGCCTATGTTGAGTAACAGAAGTCTAAAGTTGAGTACAGAGATCTATGTTGAGTACAGAAGTCTATGTTGAGTACAGAGGGCTATGTTGAGTACAGAAGTCTATGTTGAGTACTGAAGCCCATGTTGAGTACTAATGCCTATGTTGAGCACTGAAGCCTATGTTGAGTACAGAAGTCTATGTTGAGTACAGAGGTCTATGTTGAGTACAGAAGTCTATGTTGAGTACTGAGCCTTTTGTTGAGTACAGAAGTCTATGTTGAGTACAGAGGTCTATGTTGAGTACAGAAGTCTATTTGAGTAAGAGGTCTATGTTGGAGTACAGAAGTCTTGTGGGGTCTGAAGCCCCATGTGAGTCTAATGCCTATGTTGAGCACTGAAGCCTATGTCATGTACAGAAGTCTATGTTGAGTACAGAGGTCTATGTTGGTACAGAAGTCTATTGAGTACTGAAGCCTATGTTGAGTACAGGAAGTCTATGTTGAGTACAGAGGTCTAGTTGAGTACAGAAGTCCCAATGTTGAGTACAGAGGTCTATTGTTGAGTACAGAAGCTATGTTGAGTACGAAGCCATGTTGAGTACTAATGCCTATGTTGAGCACTGAAGCCTATGTTGAGTACAGAAGTCTATGTTGAGTACAGAGGTCTATGTTGAGTACAGAAGTCTATGTTGAGTACTGAAGCCTATGTTGAGTACAGAAGTCTATGTTGAGTACAGAGGTCTATGTTGAGTACAGAAGTCTATGTTGAGTACAGAGGTCTATGTTGAGTACAGAAGTCTATGTTGAGTACTGAAGCCATTTCTCTCTCTTGTTGTTTATTCTTCTGTTATCGCTGGCTAAAGATTCTATCGCTTCCGTTATTTCCCACCACCTCCTTCACACATATCAGAAAAAAAAGGGGTTTTATTTTGTGCAATTTGCTTTTCAAAATTCTGTTTAGGACCTCTGATTCTGCTCATGCCGTCTCTCTGTCACCATATATAGTAGCGTAGTCTTCCTGGTTGCCAAATATATTCAGTTTCTTATATACATTGCACTATCTATAGTCTCAAATAATCGTTCTTACATTCTCCCTAGAAGAGCTTTTATCTTATCACGTTTCTTTCTCTTTTTTATTTATCCATCTCAATGTTTAGGAAGCTCGATATAAATTTGCTCTTAATTATCTCAATACTGTCTATATTTAATAAATCGACTACTGATTTCTCAGAGAATCTTTTCAGAGTTATCTGTTTAACAGCAGGAAACCATAGGTTGTATTTGTATCTTGAAGTTTATGTCTTATCCTTGAGTGGAATGAGTTGTGGCCCCGTTACTTAGTCTGTCTTAAGGTTTGTGTTTATCTTGAGTGGAATGAAGTTGTGGCCACTGTTACTTAGTCTATCTTAAGGTTTGTGTTTATCTTGAGTGGAATGAAGTTGTGGCCACTGTTACTTGTTATCTTAAGTTTGTGTTATCTGAGTGGATGATTGTGGCCCTGTTACTAGTCTATTTAAAGTGTGTTTATCTGTGTGGTAAGAAGTTGGGCCATTTACTTAGTCTATCTAAATTTGTGTTTATCTTGAGTGGTAAGAAGTGGGCACTGTTACTTGTCTACCTTAAGTTTGTGTTTTTCTGAGTGGTAAGAAGTTGTGGCCACTGTTATTAAGTCTATCTTAAGTTTGTGTTTTTCTTGAGTGGTAAAAGTTGTGGCCACTGTTACTTAGTCTATCTTAAGGTTGGTTTATCTTGAGTGGTATGAAGTTGTGGCCACTGTTACTTTTTATCTTAAAGTTTGTGTTTATCTGAGTGGTATGAAGTTGTGGCCACTGTACTTAGTCTTCTTAAAGTTTGTGTTATCTTGAGTGGAATGAAGTTGTGGCATGTTACTTATCTATCTTAAAGTTTTGTTTATCTTTAGTGGTAAGAAGTTGTGGCCCCTGTTACTTAGTCTATCTTAAGTTTGTGTTTATCTTGAGTGGTATGAAGTTGGGGCCACTGTTACTTAGTCTATCTTAAAGTTTGTGTTTATCTTGAGTGGTAAGAAGTTGTGGCCATGTTACTTAGTCTATCTTAAAGTTTGTGTTTATCTTGAGTGGTATGAAGTTGGGGCCACTGTTACTTAGTCTATCTTAAAGTTTGTGTTTATCTTGAGTGGTATGAAGTTGGGGCCACTTTTACTAGTCTATCTTAAAGTTTGTGTTTATCTTGAGTGGAATGAAGTTGTGGCCACTGTTACTTAGTCTATCTTAAAGTTTGTGTTTATCTTGATGTGTATGAAGTTGTGGCCACTGTTACTTAGTCTATCTTAAGGTTTGTGTTTATCTTGAGTGGTATGATGTTGTGGCCACTGTTACTTAGTCTATCTTAAAGTTTGTGTTTATCTTGAGTGGTATGAAGTTGTGGCCACTGTTACTTAGTCTATCTTAAAGTTTGTGTTTTCTGAGTGGTATGAAGTTGTGGCATGTTACTTAGTCTATCTTAAAGTTGTGTTATTTGAGTGGTAAGAAGTTGTGGCCACTGTTACTTAGCTATCTTAAGTTTGTGTTTTCTTGAGTGGTAAGAGTTGTGGCCAATGTTACTTAGTCTATTTAAAGTTTGTGTTTTTCTTGAGTGGTAAGAAGTTGTGGCCACTGTTACTTAGTCTATCTTAAAGTTTTGTTTTTCTGAGTGGTATGAAGTTGTGGCCACTGTTACTAGTCTATCTTTAAGTTTGTGTTTATCCCTTTAGTGGTATGAAGTTGTGGCCACTGTTACTTAGTCTTCTTAAAGTTTGTGTTTATCTTGAGTTGTAAGAAGTTGTGGCCACTGTTACTTAGTCTATCTTAAAGTTTGTGTTTTTGAGTGCATGAAGTTGTGGCCACTGTTACTTAGTCTATTTTAATTTGTGTTTATCTTGAGTGGAATGAAGTTGTGGCCACTGTATTAGTCTTTTTAATTTGTGTTAATCTTGAGTGGAATGAAGTTGTGGCACTGTTACTTAGTCTATCTTAAAGTTTGTGTTTTTTTGAGTGGAATAAAGTTGTGGCCACTGTTACCTGGTCACGCATACCTCGCATGGACCTGATAAGACCACAATCACTGGTAGATAAATGGTTCAGAGAAACCGAGAACTTAATAAATGAGACAAGTATTAAACAGGTATCTCATTCACCATCACATATATTGTTACCTCGGTAAGCAATGTAACATTTTGAAGTTCACTGTTAATTAAAAATCAGGTGTCTTTTCCAACACTTTCGATATGAGTAAGAGGTTTGTTAAATATATTATATCCAGTCAAAGTGATTTGTCCTGTGAGGCGAATGTTCAGGGTAAACTAAGATTTATACCAAGCAATATGTCTGGACCCTCTGGTAATGTGTATGCGGATAGTTCGTCTTCTTTGTTCCAAAAAATGCTGCAAGCGTTGGAGTAGGAATTTTAATTACCCATTGGCCAACCCAGCTGGGGAAAAATTTTTTAAATTATGAGGAAGAAAAGAGGAGAGAAGAGAGGGGGAAGAAAAAGGAAGAGAGGAGAGAGAGAGAGAGAGGAGGGAGGAGAGAGAGAGAGGGAGGGGAGAGAGAGGGAAGAAGAGAGGAGAAGAGAGAGAGAGAGAGAGAATGGTGGGACAAAAAGAATGAAAGCGGAAAGAAAAAATCAAAGAGAAAAAAAAGAGAAAAAGAGAAATTTGATGGGAGGGACCTGGGAAAAAGGTTTAAAGCTTAATGGAAAAGAGGAAGGTTACGGAGTGGAAGTCCTGACAACTGCTCGAAAAAATCCTGGCCCCGCAGAAAAGAAAATTTGCATGGAGATTAGGACCGGAAAAAAAATTAATTTGAGGCGAATGCGTTAAAAAGTTCTAAAAATATTTTACTAGGAAAAAATCAATCCTCTGGCAACTGTGCCCATAAGTGCACGTCGAACTCCTCTTGAGACCCATTGTGTGTCGTGCTCATAGGGTTAAAATTAGTTTTGCATTTTATTGAAACAATTTTTAAAAAAAAACTTGACAAAAAATTTTGCAAATATAAGTAAAACGAAGCTTTTTTTTTTCAAATAATTTGAAAAGCAGTAATTTTTTTTTTGGAGCCAAATGTTTGGATTATATTAAAAAATTTCATCCCTTGGCTCATGTGTTTTAGAAGGAAAGAGATTAGATTTGTCATGTTTGCGACTTAGGTTCTCCCTGAAAAATGAGTGTTGGTGTCACGGGGGAAAAGCATAATCCTTCCCCAGATATCGGTTTGGGAAAAAATTTTATTTATGAAATGAGTGCAGAGGCGGAGGAATGAATGCCGTATCGAGCGTCGGTTCGAGGCCCCGATTTTCCAAGCGAATTGTATTTTTTTTATGCAAATGTTTAGCAAACACCACCAAAACCCCACCACCACACACCACCACACAAATCCCACAATACAGGGATATTCCCTGAGGCATGGAAGACAGCAAATGCTTCTCAATCTTTAAAAAAAGGGAAGACATGAAGCCTAAACTAAGACAGTGTCACTGACTGGTATAGTATGCAAAGCATGAAGAAGATTATGGGAGAAGAGTGGTGGAACACCTAGAAAGGAATGTCTCTCAACAGCACCCAACATGATTTAGGGACGGAAACCTGTGTCACAAACCTACTGGGTTCTTGACATGGTGACACCCAAAACAAAGGGGAGAGGGGTGGGTGGGCTGTTTTTTTTGGACTGAAAGAAGGCTTTTTAAACACGTTCCAACAAGGATTAGTCAAAAACTGGGGGGCCAAAGAGGAAAAAACGGGGAAGGATAAAATGGATCAGAGAATATTGTCAGAAGACAGCGCGAGAAAGGGTTGGGAGAGGTGTCAGAGTGGGCCCCTCTGACCAGGGGGGGGTTCCCAAGGGGTCGTCTGGACCAGTGGTTTCGGGTTTATTTGTGCGCATGACGGAAGGAAAAAGACTCCGAAGTGTCCCGTTTGCGATGACGTGAAGTTGATGAGAAGAATCATTCGATGTGACCAGGCGGAATACAAAAAATCTGGAAGGTGCGACCTGGTCCAGCAATTGGCTCTTGGAGTTCAACCCCCCCAAGTGCAAAGTCATGGGATTGGGGGAAGGGCAAAAAAGACCGCGACGGGGGTACAGTCTAAGGGGCCCGAGACACAAACCTATTCAAGGAAAAAAATCTTTTGGGGTGAGTATAACACCGGTACATCTGAAGCGCACTCAACCCAAGTAAGCTGCAGATATGGGCCCTAGCAAACTAAGAACAGGGTTCCCCCAAATCTTAATAAGGAATCGTTAGGACCTGTACAGTGTCACCCTGTACGTTAGGCTCATTTAGAGTATGGGGGACCCGTTTTGGAACCCCCACCCCAGCAAGCAGTAAAGAAACTAGAGAAAGTGCAAAGGTTTGCAAGAAAATAGTCCCAGAGCTAAGGGGTTGTCCTCGAGGAGACGTTAAAGGGAAATCGACCTGGCGACATGTAGGACAGGAGAGATGGGAGGAATGATAAAGACATACAAAATACTGAGAGGAATTGACAAGGGGGACAAAGAAGGATGTGCCCGAGTGGGACAAGCAACAAGGGGACACAATTGGAAGTTTAAGACACAGATGAATCAAGGGGTTTAGGAAGTATTCTTCAGCCCCGAGTGTCAGGAATGGAAAAATTTGGGGAAACGTGTGTGGAGGCAGGGGATCCATACATAGCTTTTCACAAAGGATAATGAAAACTCACGGTTCGTGGAGGGGCCTATTTTCGACCGTGAAAAGGCGGGCCCGGGCTAGGCTCGACCCCCGAACCTCAACTAGGTGGGTACAACTAAATGTGTACATACGGACCCCATCCCCCCCAAACCGGTTTTTTCCTCGAAATGCTCTACCAACCACTACATTCTGTCCTCCCCTTTTCCCCCCTCCCCATTCACCCTTTAAATCCAATATCCTGACCCTTCCTAGGGTAACCCCCCCTTTTCCTCAAACTACAGCAACCCCCTCCATACCCCCTGACCATGGCCGACCGGAAATTTAGAAACTCGTTACCGCATCAAGGTTTGGAAAGGAAGCTGAAAGGTTTTTGGTACCTATTCAGACCCCAAAAAACGATTTGAGGGAAAGAGTGACACAAAAAACAGTGGGGCATCCAGAAAAATTTGCACACCCGGGAAAAAAGCGCACGAAGTGTAACAGACGTGATCTTCCCAGCTGTATATCAGTTTTTGAGGTGACTGAGGGAAGAGATGAAGGAGAGAAATAGCATTGTTTAAAACCAGTGGAGTTTCGATATAAATGGAATGGACAGAAAACAGCAGATAAAAATAGCAGGGAAACAAAAGACCAGGGGTGAGGGTTTGTGATGGCAGAAATATTAAAAACCGCCAAAATGCAAGAAACGAATAAAAAAAAATATGAGAAAGCAACAAAGAAAGGGGATACACTAGTAAAGTGCTCAGAAGACCCCACGAAGGGGGGTTAAAGCAAAAATGTTTGGTCCCTGTGTGCGGGCCGGGGGTCGATGGAGAAACTTCATGCATAACTGTTAAGGTCACAACAGAGAGAAAAGGGGAAAAAACCAAAAGTGGCCTGATCCACCTAAGGGTTCTGACATGGGGGAATTTTTACGCATAAAAATGCCCTTGGAACTAGTGACCCGTGAGTTTCAAATAACTTGTTGAAGAAACATTGGGGTGAAAAAGCAGCACTAGAAAAATGTGAGAAGCCAAACTTAAAAGGGAAACTACAAGGAAGAGGACAAGCCTGAAGTGGGCATTGGGAAAAGAACCAGAGGGGGGGAAACAGCTAATAAGATAGTCGTATGTGTCCAGAAAGTGCAGGAAGCGAGGAGAAAATCCTTTTAAACAAAAGAAATTTTAGCAAGAACAAAGTGAGCCCAAAGGGTTTTCTAGTGGTGCTGAGAGGCCAAAGTGAATATATAAAATGGAAGAAAAAAACACATCAAAAATTAGTCCATTTTGGGTTCCAGTAATCGAGGAAAAAGGAAGGAAGGGGTTACAAGGACTGACCAAGAAATTGTGAGGTTCTCGGTAAGAAATTTTGGAAAGGGATTTAGGGGAGACAGGAAGGCTCCAGCGAACTGAAGGTTTAGTACCCCATCGGGCTGGACACAATGATCATCTAGGGGGAGGGATAAACCCCTGTTGGGTTAGTATTCGAAGACGGTGGGGGCCCGATAATCTCTCCCTTTTATCCCGAGAGAGCAAAGGGGGTTGTGTGTGTTATGTGTCAAAATTTTGCGCCTACTGTACCTACCATCAATTCTTACTGACGGAGATGGGAAATGTTTTTTGTGACTACTTGGCTCCTTTGAGATGGGGAAACCCCCCTTTGATCATCCATGCCAAAAAAATAGTAAATCAAAAAAATATGAAAAAAAAATGGGGGAAGAAAAAGGAAAATGACGACAGGCATGACATTATCCGACTTGACAATGATGACCTGGAAGCCAGCTGAAAGGGGGAGTTTGAAAAGAAGTCCAGATTCTTGACGAGAAGGTTTATTTGATAAAAGATGAGGCATGGGTGAATGGTGGTGGTAGTAGAATGGTTTATGGTATTTTGAATGGTGGTGGTGTATGAAGGTGGTTATTCAACCTGGATTTCAAAAGGGGCCCGTTATCCCCGGTGTTGGGAGCAAATAAACACAGTAGAAAAAATTTAGATTATATTATCCTTCACCCAAATTTAGAACAGCAATATGTACACTATTTACAGTGATAAAATATAGGCATCCCCCGGTAAGCAAGGGAGAAATAGAAGCCCAAGATAGCACAC
>NW_026474642.1:0-11078 GCF_026875155.1 Cherax quadricarinatus
ACTGAATCTGTAGTAGTCGGTGTTATGGTGATGGGGAAAGGGTTTGTCCTGCACAGTGATGACCCCGACATACCTGTCGTCGTGAAGAAATGCGCTTTCTCGGTGGACTCGCAATTGGCTTTATCATTGGCGCTCAGCTACATCTCTTGACCAATTATGTGAGCCAAAACAGTATTAGGACCCGGTACAAGGGTGCAAACAACCACAGGTAGATGGGTGGGTGGCTGGTGGTGGGTGGTTGCTGGTGGGTTGGTGGAGGGAGAGTGTATAGCGGTAGGTAGTATTACTCTCGCTGGCGCACTGGCGCGCACTCCACTCTACCCACGAAGGTGGCTTGATAAGCCACTATGCCACAGGAATGGTGAAAACCACGCTTAGCATCCAACTGGGAGCACAAAGCGATACATGAGACGATACTTCAGAGGCTCTGAACTTGCGTGGCTTACTTCTCTCTCTCAGCTGGGTTAGAAGCTGGGTTGGCTGACTGGCTTAACCCACGAGAATGGCTGACTGGAAGACGTGTAACGATGCACACAGCACGGAGGAGCGGTGGATGACAGGAGACAGGCTGGATATAGGCTGACTGGCGTTCACTTCCACTTCTGGCTTACTGACTGGTTTTAATTGCAAAATCCGGGTCAACCCCTCGGAGATTGAAGCAATTAGCACACGAACTAAGCCAGGAAGATTGAAAAAAACAGCTGCAACAGGCTTGCAGGTGGTGAGTGAGGGTAAGCGGCTAGCTGGAGGTTCACCTTTGACCCGCCGGCTACTCACAAACAGTCTTCTAACGTCTTGAATTACCCTTAAAACTTAAATCCACGCTCCACACCGCTGGCACCATTTATCATGTGGGAGTTCGAACACGTGGATTGGGTAAAGTAATACTCACGTAGGCTGGTAGTACGTATAATTACAGATAATGTGGGGAGCGCCCTTACAGCTGTAACCTTGTCTCCTTGCTCACTCTCGTATAACTGACTGGCCGCCCACAGTACCCATATGTGAGGGTGTCTTTGAATACTGCTATGGTCAGCACAATATGAATTCAGACAGTGACTCAGGCAGAGACGGTTGGTAGTGAGTCAACTACTGGTACACTGGTTACTGGTAACTGGTTACTACTACTGAGAAGGGTGATGACTGGTGGTGATGGTGATGACTGGTGGTGAATGTGATGGACTGGTGGGGAGGATGATGGATTGGTGGTGAGGGTGATGAACAGGTTTACCTGGAGTTTACCTGGAGAGAGTTCCGGGGGTCAACGCCCCCGCGGCCCGGTCTGAGACCAGGCCTCCTGGTGGATCAGAGCCTGATCAACCAGGCTGTTGCTGCTGGCTGCACGCAAACCAACATACGAGCCACAGCCCGGCTGATCCGGAACTGACTTTAGGTGCTTGTCCAGTGCCAGCTTGAAGACTGCCAGGGGTCTGTTGGTAATCCCCCTTATGTGTGCTGGGAGGCAGTTGAACAGTCTCGGCCCCTGACACTTAAATTTTATGGTCTCTTAACGTGGCTAGTGACACCCCTGCTTTTTATTGGGGGGATGGTGCATCGTCTGCCAAGTCTTTTGCTTTCGTAGTGGGTGATTTTCGTGTGCAAGTTTGGTACTAGTCCCTCTAGGATTTTCCAGGTGTATATAATCATGTATCTTTTCCCCCCTGCGTTCCAGGGAATACAGGTTTAGGAACCTCAAGCGCTCCCAATAATTGAGGTGTTTATTTCCGTTATGCGCGCCGTGAAAGTTCTCTGTACATTTTCTAGGTCGGCAATTTCACCTGCCTTGAAAGGTGCTGTTAGTGTTTCAGCAATATTCCAGCCTAGATAAACAAGTGACCTGAAGAGTGTCATCATGGGCTTGGCCTCCCTAGTTTTGAAGGTTCTCATTATCCATCCTGTCATTTTTCTAGCAGATGCGATTGATACAATGTTATGGTCCTTGAAGGTGAGATCCTCCGACATGATCACTCCCAGGTCTTTGACGTTGGTGTTTTTGCTCTATTTTGTGGCCAGAATTTGTTTTGTACTCTGATGAAGATTTAATTTCCTCATGTTTACCATTCTGAGTAATTGAAATTTCTCATCGTTGAACTTCATATTGTTTTCTGCAGCCCACTGAAAAGATTTTTGGTTGATGTCTGCCTGGGCTTTGCAGTGTCTGCAATGGAAGACACTGTCATGCAGATTCGGGTGTCATCTGCAAAGGAAGACACGTGGCTGTGGCTGACATCCTTGCTATGCGGATATAAGGATGAGGAACAAGATGGGGGCGAGTACTGTGCCTTGTGGAACGAGCTTTTCAACCGTAGCTGCCTCGGACTTTACTCTGTTGACGACCTACTCTCTGTGTTCTGTTAGTGAGGAAATTATAGATCCATCGACCGACTTTTCCTGTTATTCCTTTAGCACGCATTTTGTGCGCTTTACGCCATGGTCACACTTGTCGAAGGCTTTTGCAAAGTCTGTATATATTACATCTGCATTCTTTTTGTCTTCTAGTGCATTTAGGACCTTGTCGTAGTGGTCCAATAGTTGAGACAGACAGGAGCGACCTTTCTAAACCCCCATGTTGCCCTGGGTTGTGTAACTGAGGGGTTTCTAGATGCGTGGTGATCTTGCTTCTTAGGACCCTTTCAAGATTTTTATGATATGGGATGTTAGTGCTATTGGTCTGTAGTTCTTTGCTGTTGCTTTACTGCCTCCTTTGTGGAGTGGGGTATGTCTGTTTTTTTTTAGTAACTGTGGGACGACCCCCGTGTCCATGCCCCTCCCCCATAGGAGGGAAAAGGCTCGTGATAGGGGCTTCTTGCAGTTCTTGATGAACACAGAGTTCCATGAGTCTGGCCCTGGGGCAGAGTGCATGGGCATGTCATTTATTTGCCTGTTCGAAGTCATTTGGCGTTCAGGATAACATCGGATAGGCTTGTGTTAATCAAATTTTGTGGCTCCCTCAAAAAATTCATTTTTATCTTCGACTCTCAGCTGGTTAGCGGCTTGCTAAAAACTGATCATATTGGGACTTGAGTAGCTCACTCATTTTCCTTTTGTCATCTGTGTAGGACCCATCTTGTTTAAGTAGGGGCCCAATACTGGACTTTGTTCTCGATTTTGATTTGGCATAGGAGAAGAAATACTTTGGGGTTTTCTTTCGATTTCATTTATGCTTTTAGTTCTTCCCGCGATTCCTGACTCCTAAAGGATTCTTTTAGCTTAAGTTCGATGCTTTTCTATTTTTCTGACCAGTGTCTCCCTACGCCCTTTCAGATATATTGACCTCTTTTAGCCGCTCTGTTATTCTTTTCCGTCGCCTGTTTAAAGGGGGCGCCTGTCTCTTTCTGTTTTACATCTACTCCTCCTTTTTCTTAGAGGAATAAGCCTTGTGCCATACATCGAGTGCTACCGAGTTAATCTGTTCTAGGCATAAGTTGGGGTCTGTGTTGCTTAGTATATCTTCCCAGCTTATATCGGTTAGGACTTGGTTTACTTGGTCCCACTTTATGTTTTTGTTATTGAAGTTGAATTTGGTGAATGCTCCCTCGTGACTAATCTCATTATGTCGTCTGGGGCTCCGCGCATACATGACTGAACCTCAATTATGTTGTGATCTGAGTATATTGTTTTTGATATGGTGATATTTCTTATCAGATCATCATTGTTAGTGAAGATGAGGTCTAGTGTATTCTCCAGTCTAGTAGGCTCTATTATTTGCTGGTTTAAATTGAATTTTGTGCAGAGATTTAAAAGCTCGCGTGAGTGTGAGTTTTCATCAGAGCTGCCTCCTGGTGTTATTACTGCAACAATATTATTTGCTATATTCCTCCATTTTAGGTGCCTTAAGTTGAAATCCCCAGGAGCAAGATGTTGGGTGCAGGAGCTGGAAGGTTTTCCAGACAGTGGTCAATTTTTAACAGCTGTTCCTGGAATTGCTGGGATGTTGCATCCGGAGGCTTGTAGACTATCACAATGACTAGTTTTGGTTCTCGACCTTTACTGCTAAAACTTCCACTACATCATTTGAGGCATTTAGCAGTTCTGTGCAAACAAGTGACTCTGCAATGTACAGGCCAACCCCCCCCCTTTTGCCTGTTCACTCTGTCACATCTGTATAGGTTGTAACCTGGGATCCATATTTCATTGTCCAAGTGATCCTTTATGTGGGTCTCAGTGAAAGCCGCGAACATTGCCTTTGCCTCTGCAAGCAGTCCACGGATGAAAGGTATTTCGTTGTTTGTTGCTGGCTTTAGACCCTGTATATTTGCAAAGAAGAATGTTATCGGACTGGTGGTATTGTTGGTACTGGGGGGGGATTTTTTTTCCGGCATTAGTATCTGTATCTGTTGGTTTGGAGTGGAGGCCATCGACTGTGGTTCCACTCCAGGAATGACTGGATTTGGTGTACGATTTCTGCCATTTCCTGCCAGTTTTTTTTCCTTCCTGGCACTAAAAAAACCTCTCCCTCTTGAGTGGCTGTGGCTACCCAGGTTTTCCATGGCCTGGATGTTTTGTATCTTTTTGTCCCCTTTAGATGGAGCCGGGGCAATTTACGTTATAGCACAGTCTTTCCTGTACTGAAGAGGTAAAACAGTTCAGGTGAAAAAGCTTACAGGAAGGAGTTTCCCATTTTCCTGTTGTCATATGGGCATGGCATTTCCTAGGTGGGTCATAGTTGCACGTCCCATCTGTTTTTCCAGATTTCCCATGCCAGCAGAATACGAGTGCATTAGTATGTGCACAGGCGGGTTTTTCCGTTTGCCTTGGGTTTCTGTGACTGTATTCCCTTTTGGTGCTTTTTTCCCTGTCTTACTTCCTATCCTCCCTAGCACCAACAAGGGAGCTCCCCCATTTGTTTTGGTAATATATCCTCACTATTTGCTAAGTGGAGTCCTCTTTTTTGCATTTTCCTGCGGTATTTCTAGTTTGCAATATGGTTTTATCTTATCTTTGACTACACTTGTTTCCCTACTATGGCTCCTGTCCCCTATGCGGTCATTCATATGTATTCCTTCCTGCGTATAATTTTCCCCACTACCCGGACAAAATCTCCAGCTTCACCATTACGTCTCCCAGGACACATCTCCAGCTTCCCCATTACTGTCTCCCAGGACAGCATCTCCAGCTTCACCGTTACTGTCTCCCCGACAGCACCTCCACTTCACATTTTCTGTCTCCCAGGACAGCACCCCCAGCTTCCCATTACTGTCTCCCAGGGCAGCACTATCAGCCCCCCATTTACTGACTAAACCCGGACATCATCTCCGCCTTACAGTTTCTGACTACATGGCCAGTATCAAGGGCAGTACCATTCAGCCCGGACTTTTTATGTTCCCATCTGTTGTAAAAGCTTTCCCGTTTTCTATGAAAGCAGCTTTGATGTTGACCTCTTTTAATACCCTTGTGATTTTAGGGCCACAGATTTATCTCATTTGGGGATACCCAAAAACACTTCCCTGTTTTTAATACTGCTTGTAGCTAGTTCTTGGATATCTGCCCCAAGGGCGTGACACCAATTTCCACAGAAATGACAATTTATGCATGTGGAAGCCCGTTGTTTGACTGACCAAAGACTACACACAGCTTCATAATGATTTTAATGGTTTTTTACTGCAATTCTACTAGCAACCTCTTGAAAATTTTCTATTAATAACCTGCTAGGTGGTGCACAACGAAACCGTTTGAAACCAGTCCAGGGGTTTGACCAGTCAAGGGTTCGGACCAGTCCCAAAGGGGTTTGGACCAGTCTATCTGATCTGATCAGTGGTCACTTTTTTAAACCATACTGGTCGGTGATTTGAGCTAACACATGAAGGATCTACTGGAAATTATCTACCCGAGTAATATGTGATTTGATTGATACAAAAGTATAACTTGCGTGTTGAAGAGCCGGTGACTGCTGGCACTCCTACATGACGAACGGCACCTCCACCTTTGTTTATCAATCCTGACTACTTTTCTCTTTTTTTTTTTTTTTTTTTTTTTTTTTTTTTTTTTTTTTTTTTTTTTTTTTTTTTTTTTTTTTTTTTTTTTTTTTTTTTTTTTCCGTCTCCACCACAATAAATGCTATATTATCACTATAGTTGACTGGTGCAAATTTTGGTGGTGAGGGTGATGGACTGGTGGTGAAGGTGATGGACGGGTGGTGAGGGTGATGGACTGGTGGTGAGGGTGATGAACAGGTGGTGAGGGTGATGGACTGGTGGTGAGGGTGATGAACAGGTGGTGAGGGTGATGAACTGGTCGAATGGGTGATAAACTAGTGTAAGGTTCGTGGATGGTCCGTGAGGGGTCAGGGACTGGTGTTGAGGGTCATGGGTGGTGGTGAGTGTCATGGACTGGTGGTGAGGGTGTTTGAACCGGTGGTGAGGATGAGGGGATAGTGTTGAGGGGGATGAACTGGTGGTGCGAGGCCATGGGCTGGTGGTGCAGGGTGATGGACTCGGTGGTGAGGTGTTGGACTAGTGGTGAGAGGTCATGGACTGGTGGTGGAGGGTCCATGGACCTGGTGTTGAGGGTCATGGGATGGTGGTGAGGGTGTTGAATGGTGGTGAGGGCCATGGGACGGTGGTGAGGGTGATGGACTGGTGGTGAGGTCATGGACTGGTGGGAGGGTGATGGACTGGTGGTTGAGGGTGATGGACTGGTGGTGAGGGTCATGGGAACTGGTGGTGAGGGTCAAGGACTGGTGGTGAGGGTCATTGGATGGTGGTGTGGGTGCTAACACTGTTGGTGAGGGCATCATGGATGGTGTGAGGGTGATGGGGAAAAACCACTGGTGTTGGGGTGCTGGGTCTGGTGGTGAGGGTCATGGGACTGGTGGTGGGGGTGATGGACTGGTGGGCGAGGGTGATGTCTGTTTGGTGTGGGTGATGGACTGGAGGGAGGGAACGAGGATTCGTGGGAGGATTAAGGGGACTGTTGGGGAGGTGAACGACTGTTAGGCAGGATGAATGGACTGGTTGGTATACTGTTGACTAGTGGTGAGGGTGATGGACTGGTGGGTGAGGGTGAAGGACTGGTGGGAGGATGAAAGGACTGAGTGGTGAGGATGATGGAATGGTTGGTGAGGAAGATGGACTAATGGGGAGGAGTGAAGGACTGAGTTTCAAGAAAGTCCATCTGTGTCCCTCAGATGAACTCCCTTCCACACTTCCCTGCTGATGATGTTGTGGTGATTGTGAATGGGACTGTTGGTGGGGTGTTGACAGGTTGTGTGGGTGATGAACAGGTGGTGAGGGTGATGACCAGGTTGGTTAGGTGATGAAACTGGTGGTGAGGGTTGTGAATGGTGTGGTAGAGGGTGTGATGCACTGGTGGTGAGGAATGATGGACTGGTGGGATAGTGGATGACTGGCAGTGAGGGTAATGGTTGGTGGGAAGTTGTGTAGGACTTTGTTTCCAGAAGTCCATCTGTGTCTCCAACTCCCTTCCACACTTGCGTTGCTGGTGGTGTTGTGGTGAGGGTGAAGGATTGGTGTGAGGTCATGGACTGGTGGTGAGGTCGAATGGACTGTTGGTGAGGTTGATGGACTGGTGGTGAGGGGATAGGACTGTGTTTCCCTAAGTCCATCTCTGGTCCCTATGTTGAACTCCTCGCTCCTTGCTGGTGATGGAGTTGTGGTGAGAGTGAAGGACTGGTGGTGAGGGTCATGGACTGGTGGGGAGGATGAAGGACTGGTGGGGAGGATGAAGGACTGGTGGGGAGGGTGAATGACTTGTTTTCAGAAGTTCAAATCTGAGTCCCCTCAGTTGAACTCCCTTCCACATCCCTTGCTAGGTGATGGTGTTGTGGTGAGGTGAAGGACTGCGGTGAGGGTGTTGGAATGGTTGTGAGAGTATTGAACTGGTGAGTGAAGGTGATGGAATGTGAGTGCTGGTGAGTGTGATGATGCTGGCGGGGTGATGAAACTGGTGGAGGGTGATGGACTTGTAGTGAGGTGATGGACTAGGTGGTGAGGGTGATGGTGATTGACTGGTGGTGTGGTGAATGGACTGGTTGGTTGAGGGTGATGGACTTGGAGGTGGTGGTTGGTTTGATGTGTGAGTTCCCCTAGATCCATGTCTCCAGATGTCCATCTGCGGGCCCTCAGATGAACTCCCCTTCCATCACTTCAACTTGTTGGTCGTGATGGGCTGGTGGGTTGTTGGTTTGGACTAGTGGTGAACAGTGATGGGATGTTAGTGAGGTGATTGACTGAGTTGTGAAGGTGATGACTGGTGGTGAGGGTGATGGATGTGTGGTGGTGTGTGGTGAGTGGTGTGGTTTCCCCCTACATCCATGTCTCCAAGAAGTCCATCTGCGGCCCTCAGATGATGAACTCCCTTCCACACATCACTTGATGGTGATGGGCTGGTGGTGATGGTTATGGATGGTGGTGACGGTGATGGGACTGGTAGTAGTAGTGAGGGTGATGGACTTGTGGGAGGGTGATGGACTGGACGTGAAGGTGATGGACTTATGGTGATGAGTGTGATGGACTGGTGGTGAGAGTTATGGAATGGTGGGGAGGTGATGGGACTGGGTGGGGAGGATGACGGGACTGTGTTTCCAGATGCCATCTGTGTTCACTCTCAGATGAACTCCCTTCCACACTTCCCTTGCTGGTGATGGTGTGTGGTGTGGGTGATGGACTGGCGGTAGGTGGGGTGATGGATGGGTGTGAGAGTAATGAACTGGTGGTGAAGGTGATGGACTGCTGGTGAGTGTGATGACTGCTGGCGAGGGTGATGAAACTGTGGAGGGTGATGGACTTGTATGTGAAGGTGATGGACTAGTGGTGAGGGTATTGGACTGGTGGTAAGGGTGATAGACTTGTGGTGAGGGTGATGGTGATTGACTGGTGGTGATGGTGATGGACTGGTGGTGAGGGTGATGGGACTGGTGGTGGTTGGTGGTGTGTGTGTGTGTGAGTGTGTGTGTGTTTCCCCTAGATCCATGTCTCCAGAAGTCATCTGCGGGCCCTCAGATGAATCCCTTTCCACACTTCACTTGTTGGTGATGGCTGGTGGTGATGGTTTATGGAACTGGTGACGGTGATGGAATGGTAGTGACGGTGGATGGACTGGTAGTGAGGGTGATGGACTTGTGGTGAGGGTGATGGATGACGGTGAAGGTGATGGGACTTGTGGTGAGTGTGATGGACTTGTGGTGGTTGTGTGTTTGCTTCCCCTAAGTTCCATGTCTCCAGAAGTCTATCTGCGGGCCCTCAGATGAACTCCCTTACTCACTTTCACTTGTTGGTGCATGCGGTGGTGGTGATGGTTATGGGACTGGTGGTGACGGTGCTGGGGGACTGGTGGGAGGGTGATGGTTTGGTGATGAGGGTGATGGTCTGGTGATGAGGGTGGACTGGTGGTGGTGGTGTATGTGGGGGGGGGATGTGTGTGTGCTTACTTTCCTAGTTCCATGTCTCCAGGAAGTCCCATCTTCGGGCCATCAGATGAACTCTCCTTCCTCTCTTCCCCAGGTCTGAAGCGTGTGGGCCCCCCCCCCAGTGACCCTTGCTGGATGTTAACTTGGTCTTGGTCTACCTTGTCTTACTGCCGAGACTTTCCAGGGTAGGTGAAATTACAGGAGGGAGACACACAGAAAGCTGTGTCTGTAATTGCACCACCAAGACAGCCTGGAACAGTAGACCAGCCAGAGAACTAGCTGCCTCCCAACTGGCCACCCCAAACGAGGTTACTGATATAAAATCCGGACTTCTATTTAGTTTCATTTGGGTTTTTAATTTTTTTTTGTTTTTTATTAATTGCTATAAAGTGTTATAATTTGTCCCTTGTCACAAATTAAAAATTTAGTAGCTTTGCATGAACTTACATACCACACCCACAACACACACACACACACACACACAACCACACACACAACACACACACCCCACCACCACACACACACACCACACACACAACAATTCCCCCTAAACGCATACTGCGTATGGGAATACCTGTATGGGTTTTAAATTTTTCAGTTTTTATGGAACATTTACCATTATCCTATGTTTATAATCATTTTTTAGGGGAAATATTCAACACCCAAAGGGGTGACAGGTCGCCTGGAAATAAAAAGACCTACATAAACTTACGGTTTTTTCCCAAAAAAAAATTTTTTTTATAAATTATGGGGTCTTTTTTAAAAAATACTACGTCTGTATATTATTGTTTTATTCTACTTTTAAACTCAGGAAAAGAGTTGCTGCTACATTCTAAGTGAATCGTTTTTTATTTACCAACTTGTGAATTCAGACGTGCTAGAGGAGGCAACTTTGTCTATGATTTTATCGTCATTATATTGTGAGTGAACCAACACTTTTGCAACATTTTGGGGGAAGGTTTTTTGTGGAAACGGTCCCAAACGCTGTACAAGTGTTTTAATTATCAATTTTCATCTTTAAAAACCATATATATATAAAATATTTTATTATATATATTTTTTTTTTTTTATATAAAAATTTTTATATAATATATATATATATATATATTTATAAAATAATATATATATTTATATTTATATATATATATTTATAATATATTATATATAAAATTAATATATAAATATAAAATATTTAATATATATTAAATTTTTATTTAATTATTGTTAAAGTATTTTGTTTTTATGGGGGCCACCTTTATAATTAAACTGTACTTTTGTGATTTCTTTCTTGATTAAATTGGGTCGATTTCTTTAATTAAGTACTTTCAGGGATACGTCAATTTTAGCGATTAATTTTTTGTCCAGGTAAAAATTTGTTGTAAAAAGTTTTTAGCAATATTATTTTTCCAATTAAATTAAAAGGTAAAAATTTTTTGGTTTTAAACCCCCCCGGTTTTACAAACCCTTTGTAGAGAAGTTCGGGACCTGTTGTCAGACAGCCCCGTTGTCAAGCACACCTGTGTCAGAGCACACCGGGTTTGTCAGAGCAGCACCTGGTCAAGCCCGCACCTGCTGTCAGAGCGCACCTGTTTTCAGAAACCGCTTCGGGACAGGTGCTGCCTGTAGATACTCTCGATATTCACATACAAAACAAAAAAACATAATATAATGAAAGAAAACACATTTATTTTATTTTACTTTAATTTTTATT
>NW_026474643.1:0-11140 GCF_026875155.1 Cherax quadricarinatus
GGAATTTGGGTTCCCTTGAAAAGTGAGTAGCCACGAAAGCACTTGGAGTTTCACTACTCTTTCACAGTGGTTGTTTTGCATATATATATATGTCGTGCCGAATATGTAAAACTGGTCAGTTAGCAAGAACTCATTTAAAATTAAGTCCTTTCTAAAATTTTATCTTATACGTTTAAAGATTTTATTTTTTTCATTAATGTTAATGTAAAAATTTTAATTTTGCTGCAAAAGAATCTTAGAAAACTTACCTAACCTTATTATAACAAGAACAATTTATTTTAGCCTAACCCAACTAAATATATTTTAGATTTCTTTACAGTAATTTAATACTAAACAAACACAGTGAAATATATTTTTTCGTTAGGCTCAGAATGATTTTGGTGAAATTATTGCATACAAAAATTTTTTCACTTGTCCTATATGGCAAGATGGAGCGTTGCTATTTAAGCCAAGATCGCAAGTTCTGCCTATTCGGCTACGACTACACACACACACACACACACACACACACACACACACCACACCACACAAAATATTTATATATATATTAATATATATAATATATATATATATAATATATATATATATATATATATATATAATATATATATATATATATATATATATTTATAAAATAAAGTAGATTACTGTTTATTTTTATTAAAACCAAGATTAAAGTAGTGATGGTCATATAAATATGTTTGAGTTATCTCTTAGTTCGGCTGAAACTGTTATTGCAGTTGAGATAAGTTGTCTTTGAAGAAGTTTATGATCTTTTGTAATATTCAGTGTGAAATAGGACTTTGCAGGAGAAGAGCTGCAACGGTGTCTATAAAAAAAAGAAGGTACTAGAATGAAACCAGAAAAATGCCAGTAAACAAGTGGTTACAATAGAAAATTGAAGTTAAAAGGTAAAGTCTTGAAGGCTGATTTTTTTTTCAAAATGTGGGTGTAAACAAAGGTTTTTCATAGAAATTGAAGCCTAACAAGTGGTATATGTGAGAAAACGAAAATTTAGTTTTAATGGGAAGGAAATAACCTGCTGGATTTAGTTTGGCAAACAGGGATTCTGTGATAGGTATTCTTAAGGTTAATGAAGAGCTTGGAGAAAGTGATCACAGATCTCCTGGTTTTAATATTTCTTGGAATTACCTTTACAGTAAGAGTTTGCTCAGTTTTTCCTCTTAGAATGCAATTTCAACAAATGTTGATTAAATCCATGGTAATTTACGTGTTTTAACATAATATAACATCAGTTCTAATTATAAGCATATAGCTAAAAATTAAAGTTAACGTCCCCAAGTTTCACAGTGCAGATTTATGGGGCCAAGGGATTAGTTAAGATGTGTCGACTGGCGTAACCTGACCAGAAACAGTCATGAAGGAGACCGAATACAAGGTGATGATGGTTGCCAATATGACTTTTTTGAAGGCAGTGTATAAGCTGGCCAAGCTGCATATATTCATAATGGGGAATCTAGATAAAATACGGCTGTATAGCCCTTGTGGCTTAACGCTTCTTTTTTATAATAATAATAATAATAATAATAATAATAGATCAAATACGAAAGATCTTAAATGTATAAACAATAGACTCAAATATCTCTTGGGTAATAGAGACATTTACAGTCAAACCAATAGAAGAGCGAGTCACCTTTTTGAACAATGTGATCAGTTTAAGAGAAAAGTTAAAAAAAAAAAAAAAAAAAAAAAAGGAATAAAGAAAGCCAATAGTGAATCTGAAATTAAGGTTGCGAGGTAATCCAAGACCAATCATAAGTGTTTCTCTCAGGTATATATCCCCTTGATTATAATAATAATCTCAGGTATATAGGAATAAGAATAGGTCAGCTTACTGTTATTGACAAAGTAATGTGTTCCATTTTTAACACTTATTTCTCTGTTTTCACACAAAAAGATGTATATTAAATCCCAGAAATAATTATGCTGGTCAGGACGAACAAAAATTATGAAGTATCAGTGTTACTAGTGACATGGTCCTCAAACTAGATCAGTTGAGGCCAAATTAGTTTCCGGCCCCTGAGGAGTTGTTTTCAAGGGTTCTAAATGAATGTAAGGAGGAACTTTGCATTCAGATATTGTACGGGATAGCAGCACTGTACGACCCTGTGGGTTTAGCACTTAGTTTGATTATAATAATTGTACCGGATAAATGGAAAATGGTAATTATGATATCCATTTACCCAATAGTAGATAGGTGTTTATCTTTAAATTATAAACCAGTCACCCTACTCTCAACTGTGGGAAAGTTGTTGGAATCATTGATGATGCAATTTGAAGCCACTTTGAAAGATGTATTTTATAGAGGGGCGTTCTTGCCTTACGAATTTACTGACTTTTTCACTGAGGCATTAGAATGATTAGACTAATAGAAAAAATTATTTCCAGGGTCGAGGCATGGCTGATAGACAACAGAGATTGTGCTAATGAGGAAAGATCAGAATGGGGACTTGTTACAAATGGTGTGCCACAGGGGTCAGTGTTGGGACCCTTTTTGTTCACAATCTACTGAAATTACATTGGTTTAGCGCTTCTTTTTGATTATAATAATAATAATACTGAAATTACATCGATGAGGGAATGAATAGCGATATAGTTAAGTTTGCCGATGACACAAATATAGGCCGTCAGATAATTTTGATGTGGACACGAGAAGGCTACAGGATGACCTGGATAGGTTAATAAGGTGGTGGCAGATGCAGATCAGTGTAGACGAGTGTAAGGTTCTAATTCTAAGAAAGGGAATAACTATGGCAGTTATAAGCTGAACAGTGTAGATCTTAGTCAGAGTGAATGTAAAATGATCTGAATTTGGTTATCAGAAATTTTAAGCCATGGCAACAGTTCATAAATGTTTGCAATAAAGCTGAGCTGATAGAATTACTGGCTTCATATCAAGAAGTATAAATAATAGAAATCTTCAGGTTATCCTTCAAATTTACATATCTTTGGTTAAACATAATTTAGATTATGCTGCTCAGTTTTGATCTCTCCGTTGCAGGATAGACATCATTGAGCTTGAAGATATACAGAGAAGGATGACGAAGTTGATTTCATGTATTAGAAACCTTTCCTAAGAAAATAAGCTGAAGGCACTGAACTTGCACACTCTGGAAAGGCGTAGAATATGGGGAGATATAACTGAAGCGCACAGATGGAAATCATGAATAAATAAAGGGATAACCTCATTGAGATAAGAACTTTGGGTAGGTTTAAATATAGGTTGGACGGGTACATTAGTGAAATGGGAGTTGGACCTACTTTACAGAGGGTTAGTGTTCCAGTCTGTTTACTGACCCTTTTCTCTTCGAATTCACTTTCTCTTGGGCCCCTCTTCATTTACCCCCTTTTTAAGTCTATCCAATATCTAACTTTTCTCTTCTCCTTGGGAAATTTCGACGAATTCGTGTCTGTTCTTCCGCACTTCTCTGCGCGACAGCTCAATGGCCTACAATAGCTTCTCGTTTCTTTTTTCTTAACCACTTCTGATCTCATTCTCATGCCCTTGCAGTTTACAGGATGGTTCTAAATCCTTTGTCAGTGTTGTGTTTGCAGTAATTTTCAGGACAGAGTTTTTGAGGGCATTTATTGGACTTCGCCAGCATTTTCACAGCTGAGCTACATGCATTTCTCATCGGTGTTATACATATTGCATCCTTCTTACCTTAACATTCGTAGTAATTTCAGACTCCTTTAGTGCTTTAAAGACTATCCACTCTTTTCCATATGCATCTTTGGTTGCGTTGTATTTCTAGAAAATCGAAGACGTTTTCTGCTGGGTCCCTGGACACGAGGATTTTTCGGGGCAAAGAGGAGGCGGACCTTGCTGTAGAGATCCTCTTCAAGGGGGGCCCCTTGGCGTGGTGAAGAGGCTCTTGGTCTGAGGAATTAGACCTGTCGGTTTCTTCCTCAGACCGAACCAATTTACCCCCCAATCTCCCCTCCCTCCCTATCCCATCTCCCCATCCTCCCCTTTTTCCTTTCCTCCTCCCCCTCCCCACCCCTCCCTTTTGCCCTTCCTCTTTTTGGCCTTTGGGATTTCTCCCACAGGCGCACTAGTTCCTAGGTAGAGGAAAAGGATACCGGGGTCCATTTTCCCCTTCCATCGAGGTTTTTTTTGGGGGTGGCGTAGTTTGCCGTGGAATTTGGATCGCCTGGGGGTGTCCCGATCCCTCTCCGGTATCCCTGGAGTAGCTTTGGGTGTCTTTCGGGGGACGGGTCATCTCTGGAAGCCACCTTTTTGGATTCTGGGGGTGGTGGCCGAAGGAGGTATGCCTTTGTGGCGGATATCCGCCGCCCTCTCTTTTTTCCACCGAGGTAGCTCGGCAGATGTGAGGTTTCTATCCCCGGGTTGCTTGTTTACTGGCATGAAGGGTAGGGTAAAGGCACGGGTTCCATGCTGCATCTGCGCTACTAGCGGTGCGAGGTCCTCTTGGTGCGGAGGGAGATTTCGGCCCTTTCATTCCTCCTGGGAACTATTCCTCCCCGCTCCCCCCCTTTTTTTTATTCTTTTTTTTTATTTTTATTTTCTTCTTCTTTTTTCTTAAAACAAAAAGCAAAGGAGTAACCTAACCATGGAGAACCCAATCCATGAACCCACTACCCCCGGGGCCCCTTCTTGATACCGCACCCATTCTGACCCTGCCTTGTGTTTAGACCACCTTCGGACACTCCTGATGCCCTTGTACCTCTTGTTGGTGCTGTTTCTCACCGCTTCAGGTACCGGGGCTTTGACTGACTCCTTCGATTTGTCTGAACTCCGCTCTCCTTTGACTGTGCTTTCCGGCTTCTCCCTCTATGTACGGCAATTTTCAAATCGCCCGCCCATTTCATGCCGGACCAAACTCCGGTCCTACTCTAAACACCAACGTAATCTCCTGATGATGCTCCTTCGTTACCTTCCCATTCTACTCGGAAAAGACCGATACGTCAAGCACTCCCTCTCCACGCTCAGTTTCAGACCACACGATGGACTAAATTCTTTACTTTAAGACCGACTTCTTCTTCTGCCTACCTTTCTGACCATAGTATTGGCAAAGCGCTCCTGCGTCATGTTGGTAGAGATATTTTATTTCATGCTCTCAAGAGCGGTACGCGCATCGTCACTGTCCAGAATGCTACCCAAGCTCATGATCTTTCTCTCCTTTCAAATATCAATACTACTCCTATCACTATTGAAAAACATCTTTCTCTCAATTCTTGTAGTGGTACTATCATTCTGCCCCATACCATAGTCCAACAGAATTTCCAGTCATGTGGCAATGACATTCTTGAACAGCTGGAACTCCAGGATCTCCCAATCCTCAAAGTAGACACTTATGTCCTTCCTGCCCGAGGGCGGAGACGTTACCCTTGCAATGTGGCTCGTTTAACTTTTGACAGCCGAGAACTCCCGTCCTCTGTATATGTCGCGGGACATCGGTTACAAGTTCGAAAGGTGATACCTACACCGCAACAGTGTAGAAATTGCTGGCGTTTTGGTCACCCAGTGAAATATTGCAGATCTATGGCCGAATGCCCAGTCTGTGGTGCCGAAGACCATTCTAATACATCTTGCAGTCAACCTCCATCTTGCCTTAATTGTAATGAAGCTCACCCTTCGTACTCCCGCCGTTGCCAGGTCTACTTAAATGAACGTGAAATCCGTTGCCTCAAAAAGGCAGGTCTCCCTTATGCTGTGGCAGTTACTCATCTCCGCCTCCAAGGGAGACTACCCCGTGTTTCTTATTCTCGTGTTTCAAAACATCCCCCCACTTCTGGGGTCCCATCTTCTGCAGCCTCCTCTGTTGTTACCCCTCCCATAGCCACTCTGGCATCTAATTCTTTTGCTGTCCTTGGCTCTGACGTCCCGACTACAACTCAGTCTGTTCTCACATCTTCGCGTCCTTCCTCACAAGCCCCAGTATCGACAAGACCTCGTAGGACACCTAATACCAATCGCCCCTCTACTTCTCAGAAGTCCAAAAAATCCACATTGCTCAAATCTTCTTTGCCCCTTCCTTTCCTTCTTCCACCTCCACACTTTACCTTTCCAGTCTCTGTACCTAGTTCTTCCCCTCTCTCTGGCTCTATTACAAATGTGGAGATTCACCCTCCTCCTCGTACTATGTCTTCCACCCCCATCCCCTCCCAAGTTTCTCCCTCTTCTGCCACCTCCCAGGTTTCTGCCTCTTCTGTCCCCCCCCCACACTTCATCTCCAGTCCCTTACACTCTTCCCTCCCCCTCTACTTTGGTACAGTCCATTACTGTCCCAATCTTTACTCACCCTCCCTTCTGTCTCCAATATGGTCTCCCATCCATCTTTGAATTCAGAAACACTTGAAGCCATTTCAGAATATATTGCAGAGACTAAACCTTCAATGGACACTGATTCACTTCCTGTTCCTTCTCTTCCCTCTCCTCCATCTTCACAACCCCATTCTTCGCAACGCTCCGTTCCTTCGCTGCTTGAACGTCTTCCAATGCCACCACACGTTGACTTTTCTAACCCCTCAAGTCCGTAGGTGCCTTTCCCTACGGATTCCGGGTATTTTCTTCATCGCCAATCATGGCCTATTTACAGTGGAATATCCGCGGCCTCAGGGGTAATCGGGGTGAGCTTCAGATGTTGCTTTCCAGATTTTCCCCTGTTGGTGCTTGCTTACAAGAACCAAAATTACACTCGGCTGTTTTCCAACCTATCTCAGGCTTAAATTTATTGTATTCTTCGGATCCTTTCTCAGATGGGACCTTTAATGAAAGTATCCTTCTTCTACGCAATGATATTCCGTACTGTCAACTATCTGTCCATACCTCGCTGCATTACACTGCAGCCCGTATCCACTTGAATAAGTGGTTTACAATATGTTCTTTATATCTCTCTCCTTCTCGAACATTTTCTATCCCAGACTTTGCCTTTCTTGTTTCATCCTTACCACCACCACTTCTGTTACTTGGTGATTTTAACGCCCACCATTTCCTCTGGGGGGGGGGGTCTCATTGTGACTCACGTGGCATCAAGTTGGAGGCTTTTCTTCTCGCCTCTCACCCCCCTCCATGTTTAAATACGGTACTCCCACCCATTTTGATCCTCGTACTCATACTCTCTCTTGCATCGATTTATCAGTCTGCTCTTCCTCCACTGCACTAGACTTCACCTGGTCTGTTCTACCGGACTTACATGACAGCGATCATTTTCCAATCATTCTTACTTCTCCTTCCTATTCACCACCTCTCCGTAGCCCTCGCTGGCAGTTTGATCGGGCAAATTGGGATCTTTACTCACACCTCACTGCTTTTAGTGAGGTTCCTTCTTCATCCTCCATTGATGAGCTTCTACACCTCTTCTCGACATCAGTTTCTACCGCAGCTTCTCATTCTATACCCCAAACCTCAGGCAGGCATTCTCAGAAGTGCGTGCCTTGGTGGTCTCCTGCTTGTGCTCGTGCAGTACGTTTGAAACGCGCTGCATGGGGCAGGTACCGGTACAATAGAACCACTGAGAGACTTCTTGATTTTAAGCAGAAGCGTGCGATTGCTCACCGTGTCATCCGTGAAGCTAAATGCACTTGTTGGCGAGACTGTTTCCACCATCACCTCTGCTTCTTCTATGAGTGCAGTCTGGAAAAAAGTGAGGAAATTGAGTGGTAAATACTCTCCTGACCCAGCTCCTGTTCTACGGGTTGCTGGTGTTGATGTAGCAAACCCTCTCGACGTTGCCATTGAACTTGGCACATATCTGGTCCGTATTTCCCGGGGGCTCCATCTATGCCCCTCGTTTCTTTCCTCAAAGTCTGCCAGAGAGTTAGTACCCTTGGGACTTTTCTTCTCTCAGAGAAGAACAGTATAATGTGCCTTTTACACTTCAAGAACTAGAGGCAACGCTCTCAGCTTGCCGATCATCGGCAGCTGGGCCTGAGGACATTCATATTCGTATGTTACAACATTTACATCGGTCAGCCCTTGTAGTCCTCTTACACCTCTTCAATCTTATTTGGGCACAAGGAGTTCTTCCCCAGCTGTGGAAATCTGCCATTGTTCTCCCTTTCTGTAAACCGGGTACTACAGGACATGATGCCTCCCACTATTGTCCCATCGCTCTTACTGGTGCAGTTTGCAAAGTGATGGAACGTCTCGTAAATCGACGTTTAATGTGGTATTTAGAGACACACAACAGTCTCTCCGCAAGTCAATATGGCTTTCGTAAGGGTCGTTCTACCATAGACCCCTTACTACACTTGGATACGTATGTTCGTAATGCCTTTGCGAATAATCACTCAGTTATTGCCATATTTTTTGACCTTCAGAAGGCATATGACACAACTTGGAGGTATAATATTTTGGCCCAGGCCCACTCCTTAGGCCTCCGAGGCAATCTACCATCCTTCCTTAAGAACTTTTTAACTGACAGACATTTCCGTGTTCGAGTCAATAATGTTCTTTCCCCCGGACTTCGTCAAGCTGAAGGGTCCCTCAGGGATGTGTTCCAAGCACAACACTTTTTCTCCTTGCTATAAATGATTTGGCCTCTGTTCTTCCACCCAATATTTGGTCATCACTCTATGTTGATGACTTCGCTATTGCTTGTGCAGGCGCTGACTGTCGTCTCATTGCAGTTTCTCTCCAGCATGCGGTCGACCGTGTTTCCACTTGGGCCGCCACGCATGGGTTTTAAATTTTCAAGTACCAAGACTCGCCAAATTACTTTCACTAGACGCTCTGTCATCTCCGATCATCCTTTGTATCTCTATGGCTCCCGTATCCCCGAATGTGATAGTCAGGTTTCTAGGCCTCCTCTTTGACCGTAGGTTATCCTGGAAACCTTACATTACCTCTCTGAAGGCAACTTGTCACAGCCGGCTAAACCTTCTTAAAACCCTTGCTCATCTTTCATGGGGAGCTGATCGTCGAACTCTGCTTCGCCTACATTCAACCCTTGTTTTATCGAAACTCGATTATGGTGACCAGATTTATTCCACGGCCTCTCCTGCTACTCTCTCTAGCCTTAACTCTATCCATCACCAAGGATTACGTTTGTGCCTTGGTGCTTTTCGCTCTTCCCCTGTTGAGAGCCTCTATGCAGAAGTGAATGTTCCATCCTTGTCTGATCGCCGTGATGCCCATTGCCTTCGCTACTATGTATGCTCTCACGATCTCCACAATCCTTCCATTTATAGAATGGTCACCGATATTAGTAGACATTCTTTATTCGTTCGCCGCCCCTGTTTGCTCCGTCCCTTTTTCTTTCACTACATTCACCTGTCTTTCCCTTCAGTTACCACCTTTATATGTTCATGTAGCATCTCACTTTTCCCTACCCCCCTGGGAAGTTCCAGCTGTTCGGGTCTGTTCTTTCTCACTCCCTTGCTCGAAAGCTCAACTGCTACGGTGGCTTCCCGCTCTTTTTCCTTGATCACTTCCACTCCATCTCATGCCCACCGCTGTGTACACGATGGCTCTAAGTCTTCAGACGGCGTCGGATTTCGCAGCAGTGTTTCCGGACAGCGTCGTGCGGGGGCATTTACTATCTTCGGCTAGCATTTTTACTGCTGAATTGTATGCCATTCTTGCAGCACTTATTCGTATCGCATCTATGCCTGTGTCATCATTTGTTGTAGTCTCAGACTCCTCTTAGTGCTCTACAGGCTATACGAAAATTTGATACTCTCACCCCTAGTTCTCCGTATCCAACTTTGGCTACGCCGTTCTCTACCAACATAAAGATATTGTTTTTTGTTGGGTCCCTGGTCATGTCGACGTACAGGGCAATGAACAGGCAGACACTGCTGCGCGGTCAGCAGTACATGACCTACCAATTTCCTATAGAGGTGTTCCATTTCTGGACTATTTTGCTGCAATAGCTACCCACCTTCGCACCCATTGGCAACAACGTTGGTCAACTCTGCTCGGTAACAAACTTCATTCTATTAAACCGAGCATAGGTTACTGGCCGTCTTCTTGTCATCAGTGCCGAGGTTGGGAGACCACTCTCTCCCGCCTTCGCATTGGCCACACTCGTCTTACTCATGGGTATCTCATGGAGAGGCACCCTGTTCTCTCTGTGAGCAGTGTCAAGTCCAGTATCGATTAGCCACATTCTGTTAGACTGCCCTCTCTATCAGCGAGCACGCAGAATTTACTTCCAATGTCGTCTTCGTTCTACTACTCTCTCTTTACCTTCCCTTCTTGCTGATGGACCCTCCTTTAATCTGACTCTCTCATTGACTTCTTGACAACGACTGATTTACTCCACAAACTCTGATGATACTTTTCGCACTCCCCTCAGCCCTTTCTAGTTCAGTCTCTTGCTGCCCTTTACCCTTTCACCATCCACTACCCCGCTGTTATCCGTAACCTATTACTCATCCATCTCCTTTTGCCACCTGATGCCCTCGCTTTCCTTCCTGCCTTGCACGCTGTATAGTCCTTGTGCTTAGCGCTTCTTTTTGGTTATAATAATTGCTGTAGAGATGTTTCGGATGTGAAAATTTAGATATCCGCACATACGGATGTGTATGAGGATATCTTACTTATTTGCGAATGTTCCGCGCATGCTGCTGTGGATGTAAGAAATTGTGCGGATATTCCGCGGATGCGGAACATCACTACTATGCTGCTGCATGGTCAGCTGTTCATGACCTCATCTCGTACGGTCATTCTATTCTCAGACTGTTTTGCAGTAATCTTTAGACAGCTTCGCAACTGTTGGGAAAACGGTTGTCTGTGTTGATCCACAACAAATTGTATTCTGTCAAACCTTGTCTAGGTTTCTGGTCTTATCATCACTGTCGTGTTTCGGAGACTACGTTCTCCTGTATTCGTCATGGACACACACGTTACACTCGTGGATATCTCGTGGAGAAGCGCCCAGCGCCACTGTGAGAATTATCAAGTTCCGTTGCCAGCTCGCCATCTACTAATAGACTCTCCTGTCTAACAGCTGACACACAATTTACCTCCGATGTCGTCACCGTTCTAACGCATTTACTATATCTGACCTCGCCGACACCCCCACCTACGATGCAGACTCCCTCTCTGACTTGTCAGCAACTGCTTTATTACACCAACTTTGATTATACTTAGCCTTTAGTACTCCCTACTAACCTTACTCTTTACCTTTACATATACGAACCCTTTTCC
>NW_026474644.1:0-11043 GCF_026875155.1 Cherax quadricarinatus
CTGTGGGTATTGTAACATTTGATTTCTCTAGACCTGGAAAAAAATTTTTTGGGGTTAGTTTTGATCCTAGCAACTTTAATTTCATAGTCCCTTTTAGCTTTTCTTATCCCCTTTTTAATGTCCCTCTTAATGTCAATATACTGATTCATAAGATGACCCTCGCCTCTTTTGATACGCCTATAAATTCCCTTCTTATGCCCTAGTAGATATTTCAGCCTATTATTCATCCATTTTGGGTCATTTCTATTTGATCTAATTTCTTTATACGGGATAAACGTTCTTTGAGCAAAATGTATAGTGTTCAGAAAACTGTCATACTGACAGCTCTCTTCGTTTCCCCAGTCAACAGATGATAAGCGTTCTCTAAGCCTATCGTAATCTGCTAAGCGAAAATCCGGGACTGTTACTGAGTTATCGCTACTATCGTACTTCCATTCAATGCTAAATGTAATTGATTTGTGGTCGCTAGAACCCAGTTCCTCTGAAATTTCTAAATTATTAACAAGGGATTCATTGTTTGCCAGAACTAAGTCAAGCAGGTTATTTCCCCTTGTAGGTTCTGTCACAAACTGCTTCAAAAAAAATCTTGAAACTACTTCTAAGAAGTCGTATGATTCTAAATTCCCAGTCAAGAAATTCCAATCAATATGACTAAAGTTAAAGTCTCCTAGAATTACTACATTATCGTGCCTTGTGATAAATGGTTTGAAAAACCGACAAGTTGAAGATTAAGATACTTATGCAACATATGGGAATCTTTATTCAGGAAACGTTTCGCCACACAGTGGCTTCATCAGTCCAATACAAAGTTGAAAGGCGTAAGGAGAGTAGGAGTTTGAGGTAATCAGTCCCTCAGCCTGGAGTCGATGTGTTCAGTCCATCAATCTTTTAGAATGTACAGCATAGGACCGTAGACGTGGCTTATATACTGTAGTGAGGTGAGGTGAAGCAGGAGGAGGTGGGGTCATAGTGGTACCATCCACTAGTCGAAGTAGGCCTTCGCCCAAAGGTTGAACAAGTGTTGAAGAATTCTTTGTAGATGAATGGTTCAGAGAACCGACATGTGTCTAATTTATCAAGAATTCTTTGTAACAAGATCCCATGATGCTGCAGTGTCTGACAGTTGTGATAAATGGTTTGAAAAACCGACAAGTTGAAGATTAAGACACTTTATTAATATCTCCCTTGTTTATGCCCGTCATCCACTTATACACTTCAATGATATCTCCCCTCATTCTACGCCTCTCCAGAGAGTGGAGATTTAAGGCTTTAAGTCTGTCTTCATACGGGAGGTTCCTTACACAGTAAATCATTTTAGTCATTCTTCTCTGTATGTTCTCTAATGAGTCTATATCCATCCTGTAGTAAGGGGACCAAAACTGTGCAGCATAATCTAAATGAGGCCTCACTAGTGATGTATAGAGCTGTAAAATAACTTTTGTACTTCTGTTACTTATACTTCTTGAGATAAATCCAAGTAATCTGTTGGCCTTGTTGCGCACACTAAGGCACTGCTGTCTTGGCTTTAGATTTCTGCTCACCATCACTCCCAAGTCCTTTTCACATTCTGTATGATCAAGCTCTACTTCACCTAGATTATAGCTTCGAGGGTTATTTTCATTACCAAGGGCTAGTACCTTACACTTATCGACATTGAACTTCATCTGCCATTTTTCAGACCAAGACATTAATTTGTCCAAATCCTCCTGGAGTTCATTGCTATCCTCCTCAGAGTGAATTATACGGCCTATCTTTGTATCATCAGCAAACTTACTCATGTCACTCGTAATCCCTTCATCAAGGTCATTAATGTAAATTATGAACAAGAGAGGGCCTAAAACTGATCCTTGTGGAACGCCACTAGTGACTAATTCCCATTCAGATTTCACTCCATTAATGGTAACTCTCTGCTTTCTATTGGCAAGACATGCCTCTATCCATGCTAGAACTTTACCTCCTATACCATGAGCTGCCACTTTTTTCAAGAGTCTCCTGTGAGGTACTCTATCGAAGGCTTTACTAAAATCCAAATAAACAATTTCATGGCATCTTGGTATAGAATACACCTTGGACAAGCTTTTCAAGTGAGAATTGTTGGATCTGAGAGGGACATGAACTCTCAGTGGCTACATTCTCACTATTACTACTACTCTGCACCTCTCCTTCCGACAGTATTTAAGTCTCCGCACTGTCGCTAGATCTTCAGATAGTTCCTGACTATGGAACTGAACTGCTCCAGGCTGAGGGACTGACAACCTCAAATTCTACGACTTCAAGGGTGATGGACTGATTACATCGTCTTCACATCTCTACTGTTC
This sequence comes from Cherax quadricarinatus, assembly GCF_026875155.1. Classification (NCBI taxonomy): domain Eukaryota; kingdom Metazoa; phylum Arthropoda; class Malacostraca; order Decapoda; family Parastacidae; genus Cherax; species Cherax quadricarinatus. The sequence continues at coordinate 2,319 of NW_026474644.1, forward strand.
CTGCCTACTTTCTGTATTCGACTGAAGAAGCCTACTGTGTAGGCGAAACGTTTCGGAATAAAGTTGTCTAACTGTTGCATATGTGTCTTACCTAACAAACAATATCATGGTATAGAAAGACACGTAAGCAAACACTGACATATTTATTAGAAAACGTTTCGGTCCTGGGACCTTGATCACTTCTAACATACAGAGGTAGAAAGACATTATATATATAGGCGGAGAGTGAGGTGTGACGCACGTGACCTGAGGAGTCATAAGAACATAAAAATGGAGGAACACTGTAGAAGGCCTACTGGCTCATGCGAGGCAGGTCCTTATCAAAACAACCTCTACCTATGATGAGGACGGGTAGACGATGAAATCATGTGACTCCTGTGTTGTTGGGTTGGTGCTGCTTAAGTATCATGTATGCCAATGTTTTTGAAATTTTGTAGTTTCCAGTGTTGCGTTCTATAGTGTCGGTGTCGGTGACGGCGATTAGTGAGGCTTCTAGGCACCGTCGGCGTCTGAGGTCTGGTTTGGTGAGAACGAGTTGTGCCTCATTCCAGTTCATCAAATGTCCCGTGGAGTCTCTGTGAAGGACACAGGCGTACCTTACATCGTCTCTGTTAGAGGCATTTCGATGCTCATTCAGGCGGACTGCAAGATCTCTGCCTGTCTCGCCTACATATTTCTTGGGACAGAACCCACAGGGGATAGTGTAGACGCTGTAGAAGTTAGAGGTGTGGGGCTGCGTTTCGTAGTGAGGTCTTTGATAGATGATGTGTTTATGGTGGAAACGTTGATGTTACTCATAGCAAGTGCCCGGCGAGTATTCGTAGCAACATCACCACATGGGAGTACTATGAACTGCTTAGGGGGCTGTTCCATGGGCGGTTTGTTGAGGATAGCTTGTGCCTTGAGTCTGCATGCATGGCATACATGATACTTAAGCACCACCAACCCAACAACACAGGAGTCACATGATTTCATCGTCTACCCGTCCTCATCATAGGTAGAGGTCGTTTTGAACATTAAAATGGTATAAAATACCGGCAAGTTGTTTCAGACTATGGAGCAATGCTCTTCTCCAGACTGAGGGACTGACCACCTCAAAACTTTTAGGGTGATGGACTGATTACATCGTCTTCAAGTCTCTTCTGCTTCTATCAACTTTTCTGTACTCGACTGAAGAAGCCTACTGTGTAGGCGAAACGTTTCGAAATAAAGATACCTAACTGTTGCATATGTGTCTTACCTAACAGAGGTTGTTTTGATAAGGACCTGCCTCGCATGGGCCAGTAGGCCTTCTACAGTGTTCCTCCATTCTTATGTTCTTATGACATTCCTCATGTCACGTGCGTCACACCTCACTCTCCGCCTAGATATACAATGTCTTTCTACCTCTGTATTAATTTTAAAGTTTCTTTTGGAGTCCGTCTCTGGAGGCACAGGACACTGCCTCCAGAGCTGAAGCTTGATGGAGCACTGTATGCCCTGAACGGTGAGGAGAGGCAACACTGGCTGTATGGCGTGCAGACTTCACATACAGGCTGAGGCGTGGAGACTTCAGACAACGGCGAGAATCCTCAGTGGTGACCTGTACTTAACTCACGACTTAGCTCGAGTGGTGACGTGCGCTTACCTAACACATCACTCACACATCGACGATCTCGCCTCTCTCGAATTACCCCGTGTTGGGAGAGACTTCGCTTAGAGTGGTGCTTGCTGGACCTTCGTCTTCCTCTCCACCATCAGGATTGGTGCGTCGGTGCTTGCCTACCCAAGGGCAGGAAGCCTGTTGCTGCATGAATTCTCTTCGCCTGTTGAATGCACGCCATACAGCCAGTCTTGCCGCCACTCAGGATATACAGTGCTCCGTCAAGCTACAGTTCACCTCCTCAGTGTCCTGCGCCAGGCAAGTACGTGTGTCTACTTACACGTACTTGCCTAGCTGAGTACTCTCACTTTTTGGCCGATTGTCACCGCCAATTACATCTTCTCGCAATTAGACGATGCCTTCGTTGCCTTCCACCTCCCACCCCCCTTCCACTCTCCCCCAATCCCCCACACCTGCCTCGCTTCTTCTAATCCAATTCCTTCTCGCTAACCTCAAATTCTCTAATCCTGATGCCACTATCTGTCCTAAAAATTTATTATTTCAGATAAAGATGCACCTCAATTTAAAAATCTTCAAAACCAACTCAGGCTACAAACTCCTTCTTGACAAACATTCCTACGAAACTTACACCTCAACAGATACCAGACAAAAACTTCTCAACGCAGGCTTCACCATTATTTGGACTCCTGAACACCGTGCCAAAAAAGCACAGTCATTGCTAAACCGTAGACTACTCTCTCCTGACAGCCTAGACACAGACAAAGAAGACTTAATAAAAGATATCAGTACGAAGAACAAAGTCTCTGTTGACGATATTTACAGACCCGAAAACTCTACCATTCTCAAAATACGCTGTTCTACTCCTGCTGACGCCTCTACACTTTCATTTCAAGGAATCTTTGCCAAGACCATCCGCATTCCTCCACACTCTCTCTTCACTCCGAACTTCCACCCAATCACACTGTCTTAAATGCTACAAATTCGGCCACGACAAAAACATATGCACATCTACGCAAGTCTGCTCCAGATGTTCAGCAACTGGCCACTTCTGGAATACTTGCAACCTCCCCTTAAAATTTTTCTAAACTGCGGTGGGTCACACACTGCAGTTGCAAATTCCTGCCCTTCGGGAAAGCACATTCTCTCCCCCCTCAGAGCTAGCCAACCTCCCTCCCTCCCCAACCCCTTTCCCCTGCACCCCCCTCCCCTTCCACACCTCCCTCCCCTACCCCCAATGCCTGGGCCTCCCCACAAAATTTTGGTCTACCTCTTCTACTCTACACACATCAAACACCAACACAGACTACAAGCACTTCTCCTTCTACACCTACACCCACACTAGACTACAAAACTAACTGGCAACTCGCCACTGCTGCCCACTCTGCGATGGTAATCCTCAAGCTTACCATCAGACTACTCACATGTCCTTAACCTAATATTGTCTGCAACAATCTTCCCTCCATAATTATCCTCCTTCCTGCTTCTCTTCTAAGCCTCCTACAACCTCTCCCTCCTTCCTCTCTCCCATCCCCCCACTTCCACTCCCACCAGCTCTCCTCCTCCCACCAGCTCTCCTCCTCCCCTACCCCTCTTCACTACTTCTACACCTCCCACCAACACCCCTACTGCTGCTGCCACGACCACCCTCCCCAATTTCCCTTTTACTCAGTTCCTCTTCCAAAGCTTCCACTTCCTCATCCCTTACCTTAGCTTCCATTCCTCATCCCTTACCATAGCTTCCTCTTCCTCATCCCCTACCAAAGCTTCCACTTCCTCTGCATCCACCTTCGCCCCTCTCCACCACAACCAAAACTTCGTCCAGATCCAACTCCACCTCCTCCAGACAAATCCACTCAAAACCAAAACCCTGCCCCAACTTCTGACAGGACAGACCAAAGAACATAAAAACAGATCCATCTCTTCCTCCCCCTCCAGGAAACGGGTCCATAACACCTACAACACACATCCACGGGTTGGCACCACTATCACGGGCTTTAACCCAAACTCCTCCCGCGACTTTAAACTTTGCTTTGACGAAAATCATTAAATCATGTTTAAGGTGATTCAGTTCAACGTACGTTCTTACTTTACAATTAGACACCTACTGGCCGAGCTCCTTGAAGCAGAGAGCCCAGATATTGTTTTGCTAAACAGTACCTGCCTCAAAGCCCCTCGACGTATCCGCCATTAGGGTTTTATACTGCACTACAGTCCGCCTATGACCCCCACGATGGGGTTGCCATCCTTGTCAAATCCAACAAAAAAACACGAATTTCTCCCAATCCCTTTTATTCCCCAACACGTCTTGCCAGTCAAAATACACACCCACCTTGGTCCCTTTATCTTTTCACCACCTATGCTCGCCCAAACACTACTCTAAACCCATACACGACCTTTCCTTAGTCTTCAACTACACCAACATACCTACTAGCTGATATGAATGCCAAACACACCGCCTTTTATCACACCAGTAACAACCAACTTGGTCACCAATTACTCAACTTCAAAAAACCACAAACACCTAGTTCACCTCGGTCCAGACTTCAACACCTTCTACAATCACACTGGCCAAGGCAAACCCGACATCATTCTGGCAAACCGAGCCAGCTCTCTCTTTCAACACTACATATCACCTGGCCCTATTACAGGCTCTGATCACATTCCCGTCATCTTACACATTTCCTCCAACCCTCTCCTCATCCCAGCCACACCTTCCTTCTCCTACAAGAGCACTGACTGGGATGCCTTCAAACACATAGATAATACTAACCTCACCTATGACTACAACAACAAACCCATCTCTGACATTGACACTCAACTTGCTCTCATCCAGGACACCATTACACAAGCAGCCAACACCACAATACCAAAGAAAACCCACACCACTCGTTATTCCTTTAAACCTTCAATCAGAACAAGAAGACTAATTATCTGCTACCACAACCGCTTTCTCTACAACACACATAGATTTAATCAAGTCCGATTAGATCTCACTTACCTCAGAAACAACATTCTACACAGTCTAGACCAAGACCACAACATCATGGTTTACAGCTCATACCACAATTAGACAAACAGCGTATCAAAAACACCAAAGCCTCTGGAACTTTATCAAAAAATCAGGGGGCACCACTCCCACCAACAAATTCAAACACATCACCCACAACAACACACACATCTCAGACCCGCAGGCTGCTACTAACATCTTCAAACACATCTGGGAGAACATTTTCCACCCTCACCCACCTCACCCTAACGCTATTCAACACATTCAGAACATAGAACACTGGAACACTACACACACACACACGAAACAACACCAGACAGCCACATCCATTGGACTCTCTTACCCCCCCCAAGAACTTGACACTCCTTTCACCAACACTGACGTTAAAACTCTTCTCAGACACCTTCCTCCCAAGGCCCCTGGTGCCTCTGGCCTAAACCATATTATCCTGAAACACCTCCTGACTCTATCATTACTGCCTACACAAACCTCCCCAATGCCTTTCCCTTTCCTCTGGATACTTCCCCTTTCCCTCTTCAAAGCTGCTACTACTATCCTCCTTCCCAAACCCAATAAAGACCCCCTCTGACCCTAGAAACTATGCCCTATCAGCCTCCTCGAAACTTTAGGAAAACTCTTTGAAAAACTCATCAATCATCGCCTTCGCAGATACCTGGAACAATTCTCTACTTTCTGATTGCCAGTTTGGCTTCAGAACACACAGATCCACACAGGACCCCCATTTTCATCATTCTCAACTACATCCACATCAAAACCCAAAACAAAGAAACAGGACAGCCCTGGTTGCAAAAGACGTTGAAAAAGCCTTTGACATTGTCTGGCACGAAGGGGTCAAGTACAAACTCTGCACTAACTTCAACCTGCCTCTCAATACTCGTAAACTCCTCTGCAACTTCCTAGACGGCCGTACCATGAGAATCAAATTCCAAGGCTGTTACTCTGACTACTTCACACTAAATGCCGGAGTACCCCAGGGATCTGTCCTCTCCCCTACCCTCTACATTTTATACACTAACGACATTCCAACACCTGTACACCACAACTCCATCACACTAGCCATGCAGACGAATTACACAACTTATCACTCATGCCAATATAGATACACAAAACAAAAACACAAATGAGGTCAACAGGATAGCCATCTGGGAACAAAAATGGAGGATCAAAACCTATGCAGCCAAATCCAACATTACATATTTTAACCCACAGGAAAACGTGATCCTCCAATTTCCTGGTCGAGCTCAGAACAGCTGACACCCGCACTTACATCCCCATGACACAATCTGTCACTGTCCTTGGCGTTAATCTTGACTAAACCCTTTTTCGTTTACACGGACACATTCACTCAAGGGATGCAATAGCTAGTAAGGCCCTTGCGGGCCTCTACAAGCTGAAACATGCCTCTCAACGCACCAACTACACCTCTACAAATCCCTAATACGTCCTCTGATAACTTACTCTCCTCTAGCCCCTCTCTCTTGCAGCAAAAACAAACTTACTTAAACTGCAGCGTGTCCAGAACAAGGCACTGCACTGGGTACTTGATGTCAGATGGGAGGACTTCGCCACAAGCGAGTCTCTTCATGCCCAATTAGACATCCCTGCGCTGAATCTGTACTGGAAGACGCTCAGTGACAGACAGACAGACAAACTTGAGACACGACATGACTACTGGACCTCTCTCCTTGACGACGACATTCGCAGACCCACAAACCAACACAACCTTTTCTACTCCTTGCATGATCCTGCTCCTAACCCTATTTACAAATAACCTTGGATTCGCTGACAGGTACCTTCTATGACAGGTACCATTCTCTGACCCATATTCGCCCATATAGCGCTAAACGTCGCATGTCCCTTCCTCCCCACTCACCCCACCGGAGTCCCAACAGAAGAGCCTGAATTTCTCTTCTCAATATCTGTCCCACGATCCCCTTCGCTGCTGGGTTAAGCCCTGGCTTTATTTCTACGACTAAGAACACTCCTCTCCAGCACTATTCTTCGTCTGTCCCTTCTTCCCCTCTCATCTCATTTGGGATCTTACCTGAACTTTCGTTCGTTCGTTCCTATGCTGCACTTCCTACAAGAGTGATCGATTCCAGGTTGAGGGACTGATTACCTCGAACTCCTCCTCTCCTTACCCATTTCTACTTTGTATTGGACTGATGAAGCCACTGTGTGGCGAAACGTTTCTTCAATAAAGATTCCCATGTGTTGCACAAGTGTCTCAATTCTTCAACTTGTCGGTTTTCAAAACCATTCATCACTACGGTTTATAAGCTGCTTCTCCGCTCATATGCCGTATCACATTATTACGTATTACACAGATCTGTTTCAGTTCAGCATCACAGTCCAGCACCACGTGGACAGACACATGGCTTCTGCCGAAAGGAAGAGGTCACGATGTTCCAGGGACACGACGGATGACTCGGATTTAGAAATGAACGACTCGGATTTAGAAATGTGGGGCGCAATCCTAGCAATCCTTTTCAAGTGAGAATTGTTGGATCTGAGAGGGACATGAACTCTCAGTGGCTACTACTCTGCACCTCTCCTTACGACAGTATTTAAGTCTCTGCACTGTGGCTTGATCTTCAGATAGTTCCTGACTATGGAACTGAACTTCTTCAGGCTGAGGGACTGACAACCTCAAATTCTACGACTTCAAGGGTGATGGACTGATTACATCGTCTTCACATCTCTACTGTTCCTGCCTATTTTCAGTGTTCGACTGAAGAAGCCTACTGTGTAGGCGAAACGTTTCGGAATAAAGTTGCCTAACTGTTGCATATATGTCTTACCTAACAACCTGTCGGTATTGTATACCATTTTGATGTTCAATCCTAGCGAAGAAGTTGCGAGACCACTCCGTGTCATCAGAGGAAAAGTCTCCAGTTCTGACAAGCCTAACCATGCAGCCAGAGAATAAGGAAGGATGGATCAATGTGAACAGTAAGACACGCTGTCCCTCCAAGGAGCAGGTAAACCAGCTCAAATCACCTTCCAGATTCAAGGTAAAGGCTTATGGGGAACACAAAACCCACTATGGCGTGGTTACACACCTAGAAACACGGCACAAACTGAGGTTCAAGATATGGTTCAACCTGAGGGAAGAACCAATACTGACTCCTATCAACAGGGAAATGCATATCACCTTGAAGAAAGTCAGAGACAGACCGCTCCTTCACCCTGGAGGAACTGGATTCTCGGCAGGTCACCAAGAGTGTAGCGATGCAATACCCGCTGATGATGCCCATCGAGGCAGTAGCAGCTCACCCCAGTGTCGTGTCAGCTCAGCGTCTCAAGGCAAAATCGGCAGGCAACGCACTAACCTGGCAGGTCCTCATTCAGCATGTAGGACCGCTGCCATCCCAGCTGGACCTCGGTTCTTGGGGCAGGTATGATGTCAGGACCTTCACGGCAGAACCGGTTCGCTGTTTCAAGTGCCAGCGTTACGGACACCTGGGTGCACTCTATCCGAACAGAGTAATCTGTGGTGTCTGCAGCCAGCACCACCCTACCGAGGAATGCATCACCAAGCTGAAGAATGCATCGCCACCCACTCCACGATGCCCGAATTGCATGCAGAAACACCATGCCTGGAACCCTCGATGCCCTGAGAGGCTCACTAGAATTCGTGAGGCCTGGAGGACACCAACGACGAGACAGCAGGCTACTGCAGAGCATCACCCTCAGCAGACGATGGGTGCAGAGATCCTGCTATACTGCAGAACTCTCATCAGGCAACCCAACTCAATGCCCAGGAATTTCCGACCCTTGAAGACTCAACCAGGCGTCATGAACAGGAGCATCCTCCCCCATTATCGCAACGAAGAAACAAACATGAGGAACAAGCGGCGCCAACAGGAAACATCTGGGCAACGCAATCAGCAGACGGCACTACACGAGCCCCCACCGGCCTCCTTGCCAGGCACAGCCACTATGCAGGCTGTGGCTGCACCTCACCAGCAGATGCCGGGTACACAACTTGGCATACAGCAACAGCCCACGGTGTGCACAGTGAAGAAATACAACCCTCAGCAGTCCCCACAGATTACAACAGCCCAGATAAAATCCACTGCTTCGAAACCACC
>NW_026474645.1:0-10217 GCF_026875155.1 Cherax quadricarinatus
CTATGTCTTTTAAAAACGTGTTGTCTTTTTAAGACTGTAGAAGTCTTGTAAGACAGACTGGTTTTTGTAAGACTGAAATGTTGCTTTGTAAGACTAGGCTGTGTCTTTAAAACTGTGTGTGTCTTGTAAGACCTGTGTGTCCTATTAAGACTACGAGTCTTTTAATCTGTAGGGGGCTTTAAACTGTATGTGTCTTTTCAACACTGGTGTGTTTATAAGACTAACGTGCTTGTAAGACTTTTGTTCTTGTTAAATGAGTGTGCTTGGAAACGTAGGGGGTCTGTAAGAAATGTAGTGTGTCCTTTTAAGACAATAGTGTGTCTTGTAAGACTGTTGTGTCTTTTAAACTGCACTTGTCTCGTAAGATTAACTGTGTCTTGTAAACTACCGTGTGTCTTGAAGACGTAGTGTGTCTTGTAAGACGTGTGGGGGTCTTTTAAAATGTAGTGGTTTGTAAGCTGTAGTGTGCCTTGTAAGACTGAGTGTGTCTTGTAAACTACAGTATGTCTTTAAGACGTAGTGTGTCTTGTTAGACGGTAGTGAGTCTTATAAACAGTAGTGTTTCCTTTTAAAAAATGTAGAGCCTCTTGTAAGACTACAGTGAGTTTTTTGTAAGGCCCGTAGTGTATTTGCAAGACTTAGTATCTTGTAAAACAGACCGTCGTGTAAACTGTATGTGTCTTGTATGACGTAGTGTGCTTGTAAGACTACAGTGTTCTGTAAGACGTAGTGTGCTTGTAAGACCTATTGTCTTTTAAGATGTAGTGTGTCTTGTAAGACGTATTTTTTTTATAAGACTGTAAGTTTCTTTAAGACTTAGTTTGTCGAAGACTGTATTTTTGTTTTATAAGACTGTAGAGTGTCCCCGTAAGACCCGTACTGGATTTTAAGACAAGACATGTCTTGTAAGACTAGTGGGGTTTTTGTAAGACTGTAGTAATTTGTAAAACGACTGTGTATTGTAAGACGTAGGTGCTTTGTAAACTAGGCGTGTCTTTTAAAAACTCAGTGTGTCTTTTAAGAACAGAGCTTGTAATACTTAGGTGTCTTGTAAACTGTAGTTGGGGTTGAACACTGTAGGTGCTTGTAAGACTAGACGTGTCTTTAAGACTGTGTGTTCGTAAGACGTTGTGCTTGGAAAACAGTGGGGGTCTTGAAGAGTTTGGGGTTTTGTAAGACAATAGTGTGTCTTGTAAGACTGTGTGTGTCTTCTAAACTGCACTGTGTCTCGTAAGACTTAACTGTGTCTTGTAAGACTATGTGCTTGTAAACTGTAGTGTGCCCCTTTTAAGACTGTAAATGTGTCTTGTAAATGTAGTTGTCTTGTAAGACTGTAGTGTTCTTTTACGACTACAGTTCCTTTAAAACTGTATGTGTCTTTTTAAGACTACGTGGGCCTTGTAAGACTGTAAGTGTTTTTTGTAAGCTGTCGGTGTCTTGTAAGACGAGTGGTCTTGTAAACACATATGTCTTGTAAGACGTGTGTGTCTTGTTAGACGGTATGTTTTATAAGACAGTAGTGTGTCTTTAAGACGTAGTGGTCTTGTAAAACGAGACCCTTTTAAGAAACCCGTTTAAATCTTGTAACCTGTGTGATCTTGCAAGACTGTAGTGATTTGAAGACTAGACTCGTCGTGTAAGACTGTAGTGTGTCTTTATGACTGTAGTGTATCTTTTCAAGACTGTAGTAGTCTTGTAAACTACAGTGTGTCTAGTAAGACTGTTTGGGTCTTTTAGACTTAATGTGTCTTTTAAACGTATTGGTTTTTATAAGATGTAGAGTGTCTTTTAAGACTGTAGTGTGTATTGTAAGAAAGACTATGTCTTGTTAAAACTGTAGTGTGCTTGTAACTTTAAGACTAACTGTGTAGTAAACTGTATGTGCTTTGTAAGACTAGGCTGTGTCTGAAAGCTGTAGTGTGTCTTTTAAGACTCTAGTGGTCTTGTAAACTGCAGAGTTTGTAATACTGTAGATGCTTGTAAGCTGAATGTGTCTTGTAAGACATAATGTGTCTTGTAAGACTGAGTGTGTCTTTTAAGATGTGTGGTTTTTTGTAAGACTGTACTATGTCTTGAAAGACTGTAGTGTGTCTTGTAAGACACAGTGTGTCTTCTAAGACTGACTGTGTTTAAGATTTTAGTTATCTTGTAAGACTGTGAAACTCTTTTTAAAACTATAGTGTGTCTTTTAAGTCTGTATGTTCTTTTAAGGCTCTAGTTGCCTTTTAAGACTGTAGTGTGTCGGGAAGACTAGGGATGTCTTTTAAACTGTAGTGTGTCTTGTAAGACTAAGTGGTCTTTTAAGACTGCAGGGGTCTTTTAAGCTTAGTGGTTTTTTGCAATACGGTAGAGTGTTTTTTAAGATTACAGTGTTTCTTGTAAGACAGCTGAGTCTTGGAAGACTACAGTTTTTCTTGAAAAACTGTAGTGTTTTTTTAAAACAACTGTGTCTTTTTAAACTTCAGTTTTTCTTGCAAGACTGTAGTGGCTTGTAAGGCTGTATGTGTCTTCAAACTGTAGTGTGTTTGTAAAGGGTTGGTGTTGCAAGACTTAGTTGTTTGTAAAATTACAGTCAGTTTGTAAACTGTATATGTCTTTTTAAAACTGTAGTGTTCTTGTAAGACTGTAGTGTGTCCTGTAAAGGGTGTAGGTGTCTTTTCAAGCTTTAGTGAGTCTTTAAGATTACAGTCATTTGTAAACGAGTATGTTTTTTAAGACTGTAGTGGTCTTTAAGACTGTAGTGTTTTTTTCAAAGACAGTAGTGCGTCTTGTAACCGTATGTGTCTTGTAAAACTGTAGTGTGTCTTGCAAGAATACAGATGTCCCTTTTAAACTGTAGGGTTTTCCTTGTAAACTACAGTGTGTCTTGTAAGCTGTAGGTGTCTCGTAAGACTGTAGTGTGTTTTGTAAGACTGTAGTGGTCTGTAAAACTGTAGTGTTTTTGTAAGACTGGGGGGTTTTTGAAAGACTGTAGTGTGTTTGTAAGACTGTAGTGTGTCTTGCAAGCTGTATGTGTCTTGTAAGACTGTAGTGTGTCTTGTAAGACTGTAGGCGTCTTGTAAACTGTAGTGGTCTTTTAAGACTGTAGTGTTCTTGTAAGCTGTAGTGGTCTTTAAAACTTGTGTTCTTGTAAACGTTACTGGACTTGTAAAACCGTGGTGTCTTGTAAGACTAGGCTATGTCTTGTAAGACTGTAGTGTGTCTTGTAAGACTTATGTGTCTTTAAGACTATGTGTGTCTTGCATTTCTGTAGGTGTTTTGTAAAAATTACAGTGTTTCGTAAAACGATTGTGGGGCTTTTAAGACACAGTGCTCTTGCCAAAATACAGTGCGTCTTTTAAACTGAGTTGTCTTTAAGGCTGTAGTGGTCTTGCAAGACTGTAGGGGTCTTTAAACTACAGCAGTCTTTTAAGACTGAGTGTGTCTTGTAAGACTGTAGTGTTCTTTTAAAACTGTATGTGTCTAGTAAGACTGTAGAGTGTTTTTAAAACACAGTCTTTTGTAAACGAGGGGTCGTAAGACTGTATGTGTCTTGTAAACTGTATTGCTTGTAAGAATAGACTGAGTTTGTAAGACTGTAGTTTGTCTTTAAGAAAGTAGTGTGTCTTTCAAAAACTGTAGGGCTTGTAAGACTGAGTGTGCCCTTTTAAGACTACAGTGTGTCTTTTAAGACGTATGTGTCTTTCAAGACGAAGTGTCTCTTGAAGACTGTAGAGTCCTTTGGGGACAGAGTCCTTGTAAACGTATGTGTCTTGTGAGACTTAGTGTGTCTTTTAAGAGAGACTGTGCTTGTAAACTTAGTTGTCTTTTAAGACTGTAGTGGTTTTTTTAAGACTGGGGATGTGGGCCTGTAAACTTAGTGTGTCTCGTAAAGTGTAGTGTGTTTGTTAACTACTGGTTTTGTAAAACTGTAATGTGACTTTAAAAACGTAGTGTGTCTTTTTAAAACTGTGTTTTATTGTAAGACTGAAGGGGTTTTGGGAAGACTGTATGTGTCTTGTAAGACTGTAGGGGGTCTTGTAAGACTGATTTATCTTGTAAGACTGTAGTGTATTTTTAAGACTGTAAGTTGTTTTGGAAGAGAGTGTTTTTAACACTGCAGTTGTTTGAAATTGTAGTGTCTTTTTTAAGACTGCAGGGTCCGTAAACAGACTGTGTTTGTAACACTACCCTGTGTCATGCAAACAAGGTTCTTGAAAAACTGTGTGTGTCTTGTTAGACTGTAGTGTGTCTTGTAAGACTAAGTGTGCCTTGTAAAACTGTAGTGTGTTTTGTAAGACTGTCGGTTTTCTTGTAAGATTGTACTGTGTCTTTTAAAACACGTGGTGTCTTGTAAGACTGAGGTGTCTTTTTAGACGGGAGTGTGTCTTGTAAACGTAGGTCCTTGTAAGACTACATGAGTTTGTAACCTGTGTTATTTGCAAGACTGTAGTGAGTCTTGAGGACTAGACTCCCGGTAAAACGTAGTGTGTCTTTTAAGCTGTAGTGTGTCTTGTAAGAACAGTGTGTCATAAGACGAAAATGTGTCTGTAAGACGTATTTTTTTTAAAGACTTTAATGTCTTTTAAGACTGTATGTGTCTTGCAAGACTGTATTTTTGTTTTATAAACTGTAGAGTTCTTTTAAGACAGACTGTGTATTGTAAGCAAGACTATGTCTTTTAAGACTTATGTTTCTTTTAAGACTGTATAAGTCTTTTAAACTAACGTGTAGAAAAACTTAGTGGCTTTGTAAGACTAGGCTGTGTCTTGAAAGACTGTAGTTTCTTGTAAAACTCTGTGGCTTGTAAGACTACAAAGTCTTTGTAAAACTGTAGGGGTCTTGTAAGACGTAGTGTGTTTGCAACACTGTAGTGGTCTTTTAAATTAGACTGGTCTTTAAGACGTAGTGGTCTTGTAAGACTGTAGTGTGTCTTGGAAGACTGTAGGTTGTCTTGTAAGACGTAGTGGTCTTTTTTAAAACAATAGTTGTCTTGTAAGATGTAGTGGTTTTTAAGACTGTAGTGTGTCTTGTAAGATACAGTTGCCTTGTAAAAACTGTAGTGTGCCCTTTTAAGACTACAGTGTGCCCTTTTAAGACTGAAGAGTGTTTTGTAAGACTTAGGGGTTTTTGTAAAACGTCGTGTGTCTGTAAGACTGAGTGTGTCTTTTAAGACTACAGATGTCTTGTAAGACGTAGTGTGTTTTTTTAACGGTAGTGTTCTTATAAGACGTAGTGTGTCGTAAAAATGTAGAGCCTCTTGTAAGACTACAGTAGTCTTTAAGCCGTGTGTATTTGCAAGACTGTAGTAGTCTTTTAAGACTAGACTCGTGGTAAGACTGTAGTGTGTTGTATGACTGTAGTTGGGCTTGTAAACCAGTGTGCATAAGACTTTGTGTGCTTTTAAGCTTAGTGTGTCTTGTAAGACGTATTATTTTTTTAAGACTGTAAAAGTGTCTTGTAAGACTGTATTGTCTTGTAAGACGGGGAGTGTGTCTTTAAGACTACAGTATGTCTTCTAAGACTGTAATGTGTCTTATAGCGGTAGTGGTCTTATAAAGGGAGTAGTGTTCTTGTAAAACTGCAGAGCCCCTTTGTAAGACTACAGTGAGTCTTTTAAGCCTGTAGGTATCTTGCAAAACTGTAGTGAGTTTGTAAGATAGACCGTCGTGTAAGACTGTAGTGTGCTTGATGACTGAGGTTTTTTTGTAAAAACTACAGTGAACTGTAAGAATGTAGTGTGTCTTGAAGACCTAGTGTGTCTTGTAAGACTGTATTTTTTTTTAAAGACGTAAGTGTCTTGTGACGTAGTGTGCTTGTAAGACTGTATTTTGTTTTATAAGATGTAGAGTGCTTGTAAAACTGTAGTGTGTATTGTAAACAAACTTTCTTGTAAGACTGAGTGTTTTTGTAATCTTTTAAGGCTAGACGTGTATTGTAAGACTGAGTGTGCTTTTTAAACTAGGGGTGTTCTTGAAAGACTGTGTGGTCTTGTAAGATCTAGTGTGTTTGTAAAACTGTACTATGTCTTGAAAAAACGATTGTCTTTAAGACTCGTGTGTCTTCAAGACAACTGTGCTTGTAATATTTAGTGTATTTGTAAGCGTAGAATCTCTTTTAAGACTATAGTGTGTCTTGTAAGTCGTAGTGTCTTGTAAGGGTCTAGTTTCTTTTAAGACTGAGGGTGTCTTGTAAGATAGGGTATGTCTTTTAAGACTGTAGTGTGTCTTGTAAGACAGAGTTTTCTTGTAAACTGAGTGTGTCTTGTAAGATATAGTGTCTTGCAATCGGTAGAGTGTTTTGTAAGATTTCAGTTTTCTTGTAAACTAACTGAGTTTGGGAAAACTACGTTTGTCTTTTAAGACTGTAGTTTTTTTGTAAGACTAGACTGTGTCTTTTAAGACTTCAGTTTTCTTTTAAGACTACATTTTTGTCTTTTAAGACGATTTTGTTTCTTGTAAGACTACGTGTTCTTTTAAGACGATTTTTTGTGTCTTGAAAAAACTACAGTGTGTCTTTTAAGATTTAGTGTGTCTGTAAGGCGTGTGGTGTTTGCAAGCTGTAGTGTTTTGTAAGATTACGTCGTTTGTGACTGAGTATTTTTTAAGACTGTAGTGTGTCTTTAAGACTGTGGTTTATTGAAAGATGTAGTGCGTTGTAACAAAGATGTGTCTTGTAAAACTGTAGTGTGCTTGTAACAATGTAGTGGTCTTGTAAACTTAGTGGTCTTTCAAGAATACAAGTGTCTTTTAAGACTGAGTTGCCTTTAAGACTACAGTTGTCTTTAAACTGTAGTTTCTTGAAACTGTATGTGTTTTGTAAGACGTAGTGTGCGTAAAACTGGTGTATATTGTAAGAGTAGGGTTTTTGAAAAAACTGTAGTGTGTCTTGTAAGACTGAGTTGTTTTTTTAAGACTGTGGTGTCTTTTAAAACTGATGTATATTGTAAGACTGTAGGGTGTTTTAAAGACTGTAGTTTCTTGTAAACTGTAGTGTGTTTTGTAAGACGAGGGGTCTTTTAAAACTGTAGTGTATATTGTAAGACGTAGGGTGTTTTTGAAAGACGTAGTGTGTCCCCTTTAAGACTGTAGGGTTTTGTAAGACTGTAGTGTTCTTGTAAGACTGATGTGTTTTTAAGACGTATGTGTCTTGTAAAACTGTAGTGTATATTGTAAACGTAGGGGTTTTTTAAAACTGTATGTGTCTTGTAAGACTGTATTTGTCTTTCAAACTGTATGTGTCTGTAAACTGTAGTGTGTCTTGTAAGACTGTAGTGGTTTGTAAAACTGTAGTGGACTTGTAAAACTGAGGGTGTTTGAAAGATTTTTGTGTGTCTTGTAAACGTATGTGTCTTGCAAGATGGTAGTGTGTCTTGTAAGACTGAGTGTGACTTTTAAGACTTTTGTTCTTTTTAAAACTGTAGTGTTCTTGTAAGACTGTAGGTGTTTTGTAAAATGTGTGTTTTTAAGATGAGGGTGTCCCTTTTAAACCTGTAGTGTGTCTTTAAGACTATAGTGTTCTTGCAATACTGTAAGGTTTTTTTAAGATTACAGGTTTTTTTTGTAAAACGATTGTGTGTCTTGTAAGACTAAGTGATTTTGCAAAAACTCATGTGTCTTTAAGACGTAGTGTTCTTGTAAGACTTGTGTTCTTTAAGACTATATTTTGTCTTGCAATACTGTAGGTGTTTTGTAAAGAACAGTTTTTCTTGTAAGACGATTTGGGGTCTTTTTTCTATATGTGTCTTGCAATACTGTAGATGTTTTTTAAGATTTTCATTGTTTGAAGCGATTGTTTGTTTGAAAACAAAGTGCTCTTTTAATCGTGGTGTTTGTATGGTGGGAGTGTGTCTTCAAGCTGTAGTGTGTCTTTTAAGACTAAGTCAGTCTTGTAAACTGTAGTGTGTCTTTTAACGTCGTGTGTCTTGTAAGATGTAGGTGTCTATAAGACTGAATTTTTTTAAAAACTACAGCTTCTTTTAAATTTTAGTGTGCTTGAAGAGTAGGTGTCTTTTAAAACTGTAGTGTGTCTTTTAAGAAAAGACGAGTCGTAAGACTGTAGTGTGTTTTTTAAGATGTAGTGTGCTTTCAAAAAAAGTAGAGTGTCTTGTAAACTGTAGTTGCCTTGTAAGCCACAGTGTGTCTTGCAAGACTGAAGTGTGTCTTGTAAGACTGTAATATGTCTTGTGAGACAGTATTGTCTCTTGTAAGACTGTACTGTTTCTTGTCAGACTGAAGTGTGTCTTGTAAGACTGAGTTGTCTTGTGGAAAGTTGTGCTTGTAAGAGTACCTGTGTCTTGTAAGACTTTGTGTGTCTTGTAAACTGTAGTGTGTTTTGTAAGACTGTAGTGTGTCTTGTAAGACTATAGTGTGTCTCGTAAGAGTGTAGTGTGTCTTGTTAGACTACAGTGTGTCTTGTAAGACTGTAATGTGTTTTAAGACGTAGGTGTCTGTAAACTGTAGTGACTTTAAGCGTAAGTTGTTTTGGAAGACTTTTGTTTTGTAAGACTGCAGTGTGTCTTTTAAGACTGGTTTTATCTGTAAGACTGTAAGTTGTTTTTTGGGAAAACATGTGTCTTGTAAGACTGTAGTTGTTTGTAAGACTGAGTGTGGGGTTTAAGCGTAATGTGTCTTGTAAGACTGTAATGTGTCTTGTAAGACTACCGTGTGTCTTGCAAGACTGTAGTGTGTCTTGTAAGACTGTAATGTGTCTTGTAAGACTGTAGTGTGTCTTGTAATATTGTAGTGTGTCTTTGAAGACTGCAGTGTGTCTCGTAAGACCAGACTGTGTCTTGTAAGACTACCGTGTGTCTTGCAAGACTATAGTGTGTCTTGAAAGACTGTAGTGTGTCTTGAAAGACTGTAGTGTGTCTTGTAAGACTACAGTGTGCCTTGTAAGACTGTAGTGTGTTTTGTAAGACTGTCGTGTGTCTTGTAAGACTGTAGTGTGTCTTGTAAGACTACAGTGTGTCTTGTAAGACTGTAGTGTGTCTTGTTAGACGGTAGTGTGTCTTATAAGACAGTAGAGTGTCATGTAAGACTGTAGTGTGTCTTGTAAGACTGTAGAGTTTCTTGTAAGACTACAGTGAGTCTTGTAAGCCTGTAGTGTATCTTGCAAGACTGTAGTGAGTCTTGTAAGACTAGACTCCGTCGTGTAAGACTGTAGTGTGTCTTGTAAGACTGTAGTGTGTCTTGTAAGACTACAGTGTGTCTAGTAAGACTGTAGTGTGTCTTGTAAGACTGTATAGTTTTTTATAAGACTGTAGAGTGTCTTTTAAGACTGTAGTGTCTCTTGTAAGACTGTATTGTGTTTTATAAGACTGTAGAGTGTCTTGTAAGATTGTACTGTGTATTGTAAGACAAGACTATGTCTTGTAAGACTGTAGTGTGTCTTGCAACACTGTAGTGTGTCTTGTAAGACTAGACTGTGTCTTGTAAGACTGTAGTGTGTCTTGTAAGACTGTAGTGTGTCTTGGAAGACTGTAGGGTGTCTTGTAAGACTGTAGTGTGTCTCCTAAGACTGCATTGTGTCTCGTAAGACTTAACTGTGTCTTGTAAGACAACCGTGTGTCTTGTAAGACTGTAGTGTGTCTTGCAAGACTGTAGTGTGTCTTGTAAGACAGTAGTGCGTCTTGTAAGACTGTAGTGTGTCTTGTACGACTACAGTGTGCCTTGTAAGTCTGTAGTGTGTCTTGTAAGACTACAGTGTGCCTTGTAAGACTGTCGTGTGTCTTGTAAGACTGCAGTGTGTCTTGTAAGACTACAGTGTCTTGTAAGACTGTTGTGTGTCTTGTTAGACGGTAGTGTGTCTTATAAGACAGTAGTGTGTCTTGTAAGACTGTAGTGTGCTTTGTAAAACTGTAGAGTCTCTTGTAAGACTACAGTGAGACTTGTAAGCCTGTAGTGTATCTTGCAAGACTGTAGTGAGTCTTGTAAGACTAGACTCTGTCGTGTAAGACTGAAGTGTGTCTTGTATGACTGTAGTGTGTCTTGTAAGACTACAGTGTGTCTAGTAAGACTGTAGTGTGTCTTGTAAGACTGTATTGTTTTTTATAAGACTGTAGAGTGTCTTGTAAGACTGTAGTGTGTCTTGTAAGACTGTATTGTGTTTTATAAGACTGTAGAGTGTCTTGTAAGACTGTAGTGTGTATTGTAAGACAAGACTATGTCTTGTAAGACTGTAGTGTGTCTTGTAAGTCTTGTAAGACTAGACTGATGTGTATTGTAAGACTTAGTGTG
>NW_026474646.1:0-10819 GCF_026875155.1 Cherax quadricarinatus
ACTTTTTTTTTATTTTTTTTTCCTTTTTTTTTTCCCTTCTTTTTATTGTTCACCATAGTCATGGTTAAGAAGGAGGATAATTCATATAGACTTATTGACTTCAGAGGCCTTAATGCTATAACTCGGTTGGATGCTGAGCCTATGCCCTTAATAGATAGCGATCACACAAATTTTACGACGCTTCCTTCTTTTCAGAGATTGATATTGCGCTGGCATATCATCAAGTAATGTTAGATCCTTCTTCTAAGCAGTACACCGCTTTTCCTACACACCAAGGACTGATGCAATATAGAACTATGCCCTTCGGTTTGGTAACTGCCTGTGCTACCTACGTGAGACTGATGAGAAAGGTCTTGGGTAATATGCCAAATGTTTCAGTTTATTTTGATAACATTTACGTAATGACATCCACGTGGGACGAACATATCCAAACATTAACATCAGTTTTGCGTAGGTTACGCTAACATGGCCTCACTGCCAAGCCGAAGAAATGCTTCCTTGGGTATAACAAGATTAGATATCTTGGACTGATACTTTCTAATGACTCTCTGCAGCCTCTCCCCAGTAAGATCAAAGCTTTATTAGAATTTAAATTCCCCAAAACCAAGAAGCTCATGCGTAGCTTTGTAAATTTTTATGCACGGTTTATCCCGAACCTTACTTATCTTACAGGCATCTTATCTGACTTCCTTAAAAAGTCTGTGAAGGAACCTCTTGAACTTTCCGACGTAGCTCGGGAAAAGTTTAACGAGATTAAAAACATCTTTTCGAAAGACCCTATACTTAATATTCCACATATTAATAAAATATATTGTTTGAGAACTGATGCCTCCAATACTGGCTTAGGTGCGGCGTTACTAATATACCATGATGGTACTCCCTTCCCTGTATGCTTCCTAAGCCGGAAACTCCTTCCCGCAGAAATGAGATACTCCACCATAGAAAAGGAATGTTTAGCCCTTGTGTGGGGTATCTCCAAACTTAAATTTTATTTGCTGGGAAAAGAATTCATTTTAGAAATGGACCACAAACCTTTGATATACCTAGAAACTTTTAAGGGAACCAGCAGTCGCCTCTTGAGGTGGGCATTGACACTCCAGGCTTTTAAGTTCCATATTGTGTATATCAATGGTTCATCCAATTATTTCTCTGACTGGTTAAGTCGTGACAGTTAGTAGAAGATTTCTTGCCTTACGCGACTTCCACATGTTAGAACTTTTTCCTCGCCTATTCTTCTTATACTCCTTGATTATAAGTCTTGGTATGGGGGAGTGTAAGGGAAAAGTTCAATAGATAGGAGTAGCGAGGGAATATATAGTAACAATAGTTTCATTGCCGGCTACTTGTTAAGGTAGGGTAAGTCCAGCTCCCGCTATTCCCACCTCTTCTCCCCCACCTCTAAAGTGATAGTTTTATTGCCGGCTGCTTGTTAACGTAGGGTCAGTCTAGCTCCCACTATCCCTTCCCCTCCCTCTTCCCCCCCCCCCCCCAGAAAGGTGACGTGTGGGGCTCTGGTCAAACAGTAAATCACTCGACTCACAGCTCCCAACACTACTGTAAGTACATGCCTGCCTTGTATTCTAGTGGATTTATTGGTTGAAAGCTTCACTTTGGACCAATAATAAACTTAGTCTTTTAAGCCTTGCTCTAAGTTGACTGTTGTAATAAAAAATCACCACGTCTTTTAGGTATTGTACTTATCATGGAGAGTGATTATTTAAGCAGTGGGTAACCTGTCTATATTTTCAGCTTGGATGACAAGGGGGACCCGTCAAAACAAAGAAAAACTGACGGGGCGGACTAAATCCCGGAGACGTCCCCTATTGGGTTTAAATTTCCGTGCACCTGTTGAAATTGCAGGCAAACCCCCATCATTGCAGCGGTAAAGAACCCGCTTTCCTGTCCGGGATAGAAACCACGGCGATACCTGTGAAGAACTAGCCCCTGGGGTCACCCCAAAACCTGCGACCCCCCCCCCCCACATCAGCAACGGCTAAGATTTCAACAACACGAAGTGTCACCTACACCAGACACCCCAATATATATATTAGCGTTGAGTTCAAATGTTATTTTATTCATTTCATTTTTCATTTTTCTTTCAAATAGGATATACCTGTCATGTTTTATTGTTTTATGTTTGCTTTAATAAATAATAAAGTGTTTATCTTTGTTAATTATCATTTCGTTTTCCATTCATTAATTTTCCTGAGGAGCCAGCTTTGGTAATACTGTCTGAAGTTATTACAAAGCTGAGTAAGCCTTCACAATCACATTGGAGGGAGTATTGAAGTGAATGAGTTCATTTATTAGGGAGTTAACTTGTCAGCAGATGGGTTTAGAATGATGAAGGAAGAAGGTGAGTCGTGCTTTGAGGTATCTATGGAGACAAAAAAGTTACCGATGGATGTATAGAAGGGAATGTACTAGAGTAGTGTACTGTTACAAAAAAACGCGATATCTATTAAGCATAGACGTCTCCAGTGAAAGATCTGCCCCTCTAGCATTGAGCCTGTTACTGGTTTTGGCAACAGATAGTCACTATTCTGGTGGCCTGGTGCTATCGCTCTCGTTTCACACGGCGAGGACCTGGGTTCGATTCCCAGTCAGAGTATAAACATTGGGCGTGTTTCTTTACACCTGTTGCCTATGTTCCGCATCGGTAAAATGGGTACCTGGGCGTTAGCGGACTGGTGTGGGTCGCATCCTGGGACACTGACCATATTTGCACTGACCTATTTTTGGTCTGTATACCATGTATATGTACTTGTAATAAATAAAGATATTATTATTATAGTGCTTTAGAATCTCAACTGGAAGGTTAATAACTAAAGAAATTAAAATAAAGATATGTAAATTAACAAAGTTAAAGTTGTCTAGGTGGACAATATCAAAGTGAATAGATTTATATAATATAGGTTGTAAGTTCCTACATTTCTCTTGTATTGCAAAAGTAAGATATATAGCATAATAATGCTGAAGGCACATTTTATATCTTGATGGCTCCTAAGTATCGTCTGGTACATTATCAGCAATTATAAACATAATATTAATATATATACAAGTGAGTGTGTATGAATGTGTACTCACCTATTTGTACTCACCTATTTGTGGTTGCAGGGGTCGATTCATAGCTCCTGGCCCCACCTCTTTGCTGATTGCTACTAGGCCCTCTCTCTTCCTGCCCCATGAGCTTTATCATACCTCGCCTTAAAACTTAGTATGATTCCCGCCTCCACTACGTCACTTTCTTGGCTATTCCACGGCCTGAGTACTCTATGACTGAAGAAATACTTCCTAACATCCCTTTGATTCATCTGAGTCTTCAACTTCCAATTGTGACCTCTTGTGTCTGTGTCCCTTCTCTGGAACATCCCGTCTTTGTCCACCTTGTCTATTCCGCGCTGTATTTTATATGTCATTATCATGTCTCCTGACCCTCCAGTCCTCCAGTGTCGTCAGGCCGATTTCCCTCAAACTTTCTTCATAGAACTATCCCCTTAGCTCTGGGACTAGTCTTGTTGCAAACCTTTGCACTTTCTCTAATTTCTTGACGTGCTTGACTAGGTGTGGATTCCAAACTGGTGCTGCATACTCCAGTATGGGCCTGACTTAAATGTTATACAGAGTCTTGAACGAATCCTTACTGAGGTATCGGAACGCTAAACCGTAGGTTTGCCAGACGCCCGTATGCAGCAGCAGTTATCTGACTGATGTGCGCCTCAGGATATGCTCGGTGTTAAAACTCCCCCCCAGATTTTTTTCCTTTGGGTGAGGTTTGGAGTTTTGGCCATCTAAACTATATTGTGCAGGGGTCTTCTTTTCCTTCCCAAAATCTTATGTTTGCATTTGGCGGGGTTTAAATCAAGGAGCAGTTGCGGGCCAGGTTGACCCTGTCCGGTCTTTTTGTAGCCCTGCTGATCCTCACCGTTTGATTCTTCTCTTAACTTACATCATCTGCAAACAAGGAACTTCTGAGTCTATCCCTTCCCGTTTATGTCATTCACATAACGTACCAAAACAGCACGGCCCTAGGACTGCCCCCCTGTGGAACCCGCTTGCACAGGCCCCCAAACTCTAACCCCCTCATCACATCCATGCCCCGTTTTTTGTCTCCTTGTCGGTATTCTCTGATCCATTGCAGTGCCTTTCCTGTTATTTGTCCTGATCCTATGCTTTTGCATCCCTCTTGTGGGGAACGGGTTTTGAAGGCCTCTGCAGCCCAAAAAAATGCGTCGATCCACCCCTCTCTCTTGTCTTACTTCTGTCACCTTGTAAAAAAACTCCGAGGTTCTGCAGGGATTTTCCTTCCTGAAACCGTGCTGGTTGTAAATTATACACTTTTTTTTTTCCAGTGCTCCCCCACTTCCTCGAGATTTCCCCAAGCTTTGTACTAGACATTTAGTGATAAGGTCTGTAGTTTAGTGCCCTGTCTTCTCTTTTTTTAAAAATTGGGATTACATTTGCCCTTTCCATCCCTCGGGAGTTCCCCCGTTTCAGTGATGTTCAAAGTTCTTTGGTAAGGCAAACCTTGCCCCTCTTTAAGGACCCCGGAGAGATGTTGTCTGTTCCCCCGCTTTTGAGGTGTCAAGTTCGCATAGCACTTCTTACCCCCTTGGTTATATGTCCTCACCCAGCATTGGGGTACCCCCCTGTTCTGATTTCCTGAAGTTTTACGGGTTTTCCCACGTAAATACTTCTTTAAATTCGTGTTAACTTGTCATACCTCGGTCGTTTTTTGTGAGCCCCCTCACCCTCCCCAGTCTGATTCCCGGTCCTTTATGTTGTTTTCTCCTGATGTGGCTATACAACAGTTTGGGCGTTGATTTTTTAGCTAGTCCATTTTATAGCATCGAAAGTCAAATGAGTATGTGTGTATTTTTTTGGGGTTGAATGTGTGAGTAGTATGTGTGTGGTAGAATGTGTGTATGTTTGGTGTGGTTTTAGAAAATGTGTGTTTATGTAGTCCGCTATGTCTCAAGACTCGATCAACAGTGACTGACCCAAACGTCCCAAATAATCTTTCTTTTTGACCCAACCTGGCAACGAACAACTTCTTGAACAGACGGTAACCCTTGCCGTGGGTGTTGTGGTACAATTTTTGGAATAGTTGACAAAAATGAGTGTAGTGGGTACAATAGTTTGGTGTAAAAGGGTAGAATAGTGGGTTATGGGACAATAGTGGGTTTCAATGGGTACAAAGGGTGTAAAGGGGACAATAGTGGGTTAGTTGTACAACAGTGGGTGTAGTGGGTAAATAGTGGGTGTGATGGGTAAACAGAAGGGTTTAGTGTTCACATGAGTTAGTGGGTACAATAGTGAGTGTAGAAAAAACAAGAGTGAGGGAGTGGTTCAGCAGTGGGTGTAGTATGTATAACAGTGAGTGGAGGGTAAAGAGGATTGTATGGGTACAGTAAGGGGCAATAGACAAGGTGAGAAACTATACAACAATTGGTGTGGAAGGTCAACTGAGGGTATCTTTATGTACCGGGGGTAGAAACATTTCGAGGCGTTTCCTTCCCTGTTGTCCCCGTTTAGTAGCAGCAATAGGTACCTGGGTGTTAGTCGATGGTTTTGGGGGGCCCTTCTTGGGGACAAGATTGATTATCACAATGGAAATAAGTGACGTTTCCGATGACGCACTGACTTTTTGGTTTTTCCCGGAGGCTAAACCCCGGGGGTTAAAAAACCGGCGAAATCTTTTCTCTTACTTTTCCTCCTTAAGTGGAGAAAAAGATAGATAGTGGCGGCTTTTTGAAAATTTCTATGTTTAGGATCAAAGTGACACAGATGGAAGCTGGGAAAAAAAGAGAGTCCTAGGGGGGAAAAGGAAAAATTTCTTACGAATCTACTTTTCCATTCTAAATATGTTTATCTGTATGCTTCATGGTAAAAGCTTAGTCACACCCCAACCCTTTTTAAAACCTCTTTCCATCTGCAGCCCCGCCACGCTGGCCGGGTTTCATAGTAAAAACTGCATAAAGGGGTCCAGTGGTGCCCATCAACCCTTTTATGGTGAAAAATACCCAATTTGATGAAATTTTTTTAACCCGCGGCCCAGTGGCTTATGCTCAGTCTGGAGTTTTCGACTCACCGCGGTTTAAGCCTCACCTGTGGTATGGTTTTTTCGGCTCTCCTTTACGTTAATTCTTTCAATAATACTTTACAATAAACTTTACCGTTTTACTCAAAAGGCATTCCCCTTAATTTTAAGCTCTCTTATGTTCCCTTTTGGTTTTCTCGAAAGAACTGACAAAACCCTTAAATTCCTCCGTATACATAAAGGGGGAAATTTCCAAAGACTTGGGTGCTTCACGAAGGCCCTGGACAGAATCTGAAGTCAGTACTTGACCAACCGGGCGTGTTCAACGTCAGTTTGGTACAGCCAGCATAACGCCTGATTGATAGATCCTGATCCCCCAGAGGCGGTCTCGGCCCGAAACCCTCTCCCGTATGCAGGTCCTTCCTCTATCTCTACATTTTTAAATAAAAAACACACCTCGCTTTTAAATTTCTACTTGATTCCATCGATTCCAGCTGTCTTACCCCTTTCATTTTATCACACCCAGACCCTTCCCCCCCCACTCACATTTGGGTTTTTCTTCACTCCTACAAGATTTTTCCTCTTTGGGCCCGTACACAAAAAACCAGCTTCTCTTTCTTTTCAGCATTCCAGTTACTAAAAATATTCCCCCCATCTTCCCTTACCTTCAATCTCCCCTTTAAAAACTCTCCCCCTTTTTTTTAAGTGTCAGATTCCTTCATTCCCTAGACTTTCTTAATTATTAATCTCACTCCAAAAAATTTTTTTTCTCAATAATATTTGTTTTAACACCCACCCCCTCTTCTTTGCTTCACTTTTTCATTCCTTCACCGGCTCTTACCTCGGTTGTTGTCCTATACTCCCTCTCCTTTTAAAAACCCCTTTACTTTTTAGAAAATCTCTCAAATGCTAATTTTTTCTCTCTCATTTTACCTCATCATTCCACCAATCGCTGTTCTTCCCTCCGCACCCACGTTCCTGTTACCTCACACTTCAGCTGAACACTTACACTGCATTTTAAATCTATCCCGTACCTCTTCGACCTTATTGCCTAGGCTCTCGCTAGCCAATTTTTCACCAAATATTTGTTTATATCTTACCCTAACTGCCTCCTATTTTGGCTTATAAACCTTTACTATTTTCTTACTTCATGATTACATTCTCCTTGTATTCCATTAACCTTTTAGTCTTATATTAGAGTAATAGTAATAATTTTCATTATTTCATCAGTATGCGCCATTGGGATCAGTATGCGCCATTTTTTTTATTCTACTTACAAAACTAGAGTACAATACCTGAGATCACATGACTTACCACTTGAGGTTAAACACAAGTGACTATATCCCAATTCGCTATTTGGGATAACGAATAGTACGGTGACTGTTGCAGCATACTAGCTACTTGCTCATTATGTTATTATTTTAACACATGGCCGATCCCACAAGACAGGGTGGCCCTATTAAAGAAACCATTTCAACAAACAATAAATCCATCACTGCTTGCCAGAAGGGTGCTTACGTACAGTTTTAAACCGCAGACATAAAACCCATCATTCAGAGTTGCAGGCCCTGTACTTCCCATCTCCAGGACTCAATCCAGGCTGCCGGTTCCTGAACCCCTCAAATGTTACTCTTGCTCCACTCCAACAGATCATGTATAAAACTCATTTGTCCATTCACTCTATCAATGTACGCATGCCTTCTGAAGTATACCCCGCAACAAAACCTCATTTTACCCTCCTCCAACTTTCCTAGGACGACCTACCCCCTTCTTCACAAGACGATACACTCTTGAGTAATTCGTTCGCATTACTCGAACACCTAAAACCATTCCTAAGCCTCTACAATTTTGCATATATCCGACCCCCAACTTTGCCAACTCATTCTTGCATAATCACACCAATTGCCTAAGACTATCCGTAGCCTTCTCCTCGCTGCAACATTCATCCACCATGCTTTACACCCATATAAGAGCGTTGGTAAAACTATACTCTCATACAATCCCCTCTTTGCCTCCAAGGACAAAGTTCTTTGTCTCCACAGACTCCTAAGTGCACCGCTCACCCTTTTCCCCTCATCAGTTCTATGATTCACCTCATCTTTCATAGACCCATCCACTGACACGTCCACTACCAAATATCTGAATACATTCACCTCCTCCATACTCTCTCTCTCAAATCTGATATCCAATCTTTCATCACCTAATTTTTTTGTTATCCTCATAACTTTACTCTTTCCTGCATTCACTTTTAATTTTCTTCTTTTACATACCCTACCAAATTCATCCACCAACCTCTGCAACTTCTCTTCAGAATCTCCCAAGAGCACAGTGTCGTCAGCAAAGAGCAACTGTGACAACTCCCACTTTATGTGTGATTCCTTATCTTTTAACTCCACGCCTCTTGCCAAGACCCCCGCATTTACTTCTCTTACAACTCCATCTATAAATATATTAAACAACCACGGTGACATCACACATCCTTGTCTAAGGACTACTTTTACTGGAAAATAATCTCCCTCTTTCCTACATACTCTAACTTGAGCCTCACTATCCTCGTAAAAACTCTTCACTGCTTTCAGTAATCTACCTCCTATACCATACACCTGCAACATCTGCCACATTGCCCCCCTATCCACCCTGTCACACGCCTTTTCCAAATCCATAAATGCCACAAAGACCTCTTTAGCCTTATCTAATACTGTTCACTTATATGTTTCACTGTAAACACCTGGCCCACCACCCCTTACCTTTCCTAAACGCCTCCTTGTTCATCTGCTATCCTATTCTCCGTCTTACTCTTAATTCTTTCAACAATAAACCCCTAAAATACACTTTACCAGGTATACTCAACAGGCTTATCCCCCATAATTTTTGAACTCTCTTTTGTCCCCTTTGCCTTTATCAAAGGAAACTATGCATGCTCTCTGCCAATCCCTAGGTACCTTACCCTCTTCCATACATTTATTAAATAATAGCACCAACCACTCCAAAAAACTATATCCCCCCCTGCTTTTAACATTTCTATCCTTATCCCATCAATCCCCCTTTTATTTTACCTACTGCCTCACGAACTTCCTCCACAATCACAACTAGTCTTCGTCCCCTCTACAAGATGTTATTCCTCCTTGCCCTATAACGAAATCACAGCTTCCCTATCTTCATCAAAAATTTAATAATTTCTCAAAATATTCCTCCATCTTCCAAAAACCCCTAACTTCAATTTAATAAGTTCTCCTCTCCTATTTTTACTGACAAATCCATTTGTTCTCTAGGCTTCCTTAACTTGTTAATCTCACTCCAAAAAATTTTTCTTATTTTTCAATAAAATTTGTTGATAAAATCTCACCCACTCTCATTTGCTCTCTTTTTACATTGCTTCGCCACTCTCTTAACCCTCTCTCTTTTCTCCAAGTACTCTTCCCTCCTTGTATCACTTCTACTTTGTAAAAATTCCCATATGATAACTTTTTCTCCCTTGTACTCATTTTTTCATCATCATTCCACAATCGCTCCTCTTCCCTCCCGAACCCACTTTCCTGTAACCAAAAACTTCTTCTGAAGACTCTAACACTACATTTTTAAACCTACCCCATACCTCTTCGACCCCATTGCCTATGCTCTCATTAGCCCATCTATCCTCCAATAGCTGTTTATATCTTACCCTAACTGCCTCCTCTTTTAGTTTATAAACCTTCACCTCTCTCTTCTCTGATGCTTCTATTCTCCTTGTATCCCTTCTACCTTTTACTCTCAGTGTAGCTACACCTAAAAAGTGATCTGATATATCTGTAGCTCCTCTATAAACATGTACATCCTGAAGTCTACTCAACAGTCTTTTATCTACCAATACATAATCCAACAAACTACTGTCATTTCTCCCTACATCATATCTTGTATACTTATTTATCCTCTTTTTCTTAAAATATGTATTACTTATAACTAAACCCCTTTCTATACAAAACTCAATCAAAGGGTATCCATTATCATTTACACCTGGCACCCCCAAACTTACCTACCACCCCCTCTCTAAAAGTTTCTCCTACTTTAGCATTCAGGTCCCCTACCACAATTACTCTCTCACTTTGTTCAAAGGTTCCTATACAAATTTACTTAACATCTCCCAAAATCTCTCTCTCTCCTCTACATTCCTCTCTTCTCCAGGTGCATACACGCTTATTATGACCCACGTTTTGCATCCAACCTTTACTTTAATCCACATAATCCTTGAATTTACACATTCATATTCTCTTTTCTCCTTCCTTAACTGATCCTTCAACATTATTGCTACCCCTTCCTTAGCTCTAACTCTCTCAGATACTCCAGATTTAATTCCATTTATTTCCCCCCACCGAAACTCCCCTACCCCCTTCAGCTTTGTTTCGCTTAGGGCCTTTACATCCAACTTCTTTTCATTCATAGCATCAGCAATCATCTGTTTCTTGTCATCCACACTACATCCACACACATTCAAGCATCCCAGTTTTATAAAGTTTTTCTTTTTCTCTTTTTTAGTAAATGTTTACAGGAGAAGGGGTTACTAGCCCATTGCTCCCGGCATTTTAGTCGCCTCATACGACACGCATGGCTTACTAGTTATTACTACTACGAGACTGCTCACCTGGATATAATTCTCTAGAATAAAAGTGATACTGCCTCAAAACTATCCCCTTAGCGGTAACACGAGTTACTACCCTTAAAACTTGACACATGTTGATAACGTATCAGAGCACAAGTGACTGCTCCCACTAGACTGACACATGTTGATAACATATCAGAGCA
>NW_026474647.1:0-10824 GCF_026875155.1 Cherax quadricarinatus
ATTTTATATGGAGTTATTTGTCTCCCAAAACCCTCCTGTCTTCCGTGTCTAAAGCCGATTTCCTTAAACCCTTTCTTCGTAGACATTCCCCCTTAGCTCAGGGACTAGTCTTGTTGGAAACCTTTGAACTTTCTCTAATTTATTGATGTACTTGACTAGGTGTGGGTTCCAAACTGGTGTTGCATACTCCAATAAGGGCCTGACGTACATTGTGTATAGAGTCTTGAACAATTCTTTACAGAGGTATCGGAACGCTATTCTTAGGTTTGTCAGGCGTCCACATGCTGCAGCAGTTATCAGTGTGTACTCACATAATTGTACCCACCTAATTATGGTTGCAGGGGTCGAGTTACAGCTTCTGGCCCCATACTTGTCAGTGTGTGTGTATGTGTGTGAGAGTGTGTGTGGGCGTGTGTACTCACCTAGTTGTACTCGCCTAGTTGAGGTTGCAGGAGTCGAGTCCAAGCTCCTGGCCCCGCCTCTTCACTGGTCGCTATTAGGTCACTCTCCCTGAACGGTGAGCTTTACCATACCTCTGCTTAAAGCTATGTATGGATCCTGCCTCCACTA
Organism: Cherax quadricarinatus; assembly: GCF_026875155.1. NCBI lineage: Eukaryota > Metazoa > Arthropoda > Malacostraca > Decapoda > Parastacidae > Cherax > Cherax quadricarinatus. The sequence goes on from NW_026474647.1 coordinate 571, forward strand.
CATCGCTTCCCAAACTATTCCACTTTCTGACTACTCTGTGGCTGAAGAAATACTTCCTAACATCCCTGTGATTCATCTGTGTCTTCAACTTCCAACTGTCCCCCCTTGTTGCTGTGTCCCATCTCTGGAACATCCTGTCTTTGTCCAACTTGTCAATTCCTCTCAGTATTTTATATGCCGTTATCATGTCCCCCCTATCTCTCCTGTCCTCCAGTGTCGTCAGGTTGATTCCCCTTAACCTCTCCTCGTAGGACATACCTCTTAGCTCTGGGACTAGTCTTGTTGCAAACCTTTGCACTTTCTCTAGTTTCTTTACGTGCTTGGCTAGGTGTGGGTTCCAAACTGGTGCCGCATACTCCAATATGGGCCTAACGTTCACGGTATACAGGGTCCTGAACGATTCCTTATTAAGATGTCGGAATGCTGTTCTGAGGTTTGCTAGGCGCCCATATGCTGCAGCAGTTATTTGGTTGATGTGCGCTTCAGATGTGCCTAGTGTTATACTCACCCAAAGATCTTTTTCCTTGAGCGAGGTTTGTAGTCTCTTGCTCCCTAGCCTGTACTCCGTCTGCGGTCTTCTTTGCCCCTCCCAAATCTTCATGACTTTGCACTTGGTGGGGTTGAACTCCAGGAGCCAATTGCTGGACCAGGTCTGCAGCCTGTCCAGATCCCTTTGTAGTTCTGCCTGGTCTTCGGTCGAATGAATTCTTCTCATCAACTTCGTCATCTGCAAACAGGGACACTTCGGAGTCTATTCCTCCCGCCATGTCGTTCACAAATACAAGAAATAGCACTGGTCCTAGGACTGACCAATGTGGGACCCCGCTGGTCACAGGTGCCCATTCTGACACCTCGCCACGTACCATGACTCGCTGCTGTCTTCCTGACAAGTGTTCCCTGATCCATTGTAGTGCCTTCCGTTATCCCTGCTTGGTCCTCCAGTTTTTGCACTAATCTCTTGTGTGAAACTGTGTCAAACGCCTTCTTGCGGTTAAAGAAAATGTAATCCACCCACCCCTCTCTCTTGTCTTACTGCTGTCACTATGTCATAGAACTCCAGTAGGTTTGTGACACAGGATTTCCCGTCCCTGAAACCATGTTGGCTGCTGTTGATGAGATCTTCCTTTCTAGGTGTTCCACCACTCTTCTCCTGATAATCTTCTCTATGACTTGGCATACTATACATGTCAGTGACACTGGTCTGTAGTTTAGTGCTTCATGTCTGTCTCCTTTTTTAAAGATTGGGACTACATTTGCTGTCTTCCATGCCTCAGGCAATCTCCCTGTTTCGATAGATGTATTGAATATTGTTGTTAGGGGTACACATAGCGCCTCTGCTCCCTTTCTCAGGACCCATGGAGAGATGTTATTCGGCTCCATTGCCTTTGATGTATCTAGCTCACTCAGAAGCCTCTTCACTTCTCCCTCGGTTGTGTGTACTGTGTCCAGCACATGGTGGTGTGCCCCACCTCTCCGTCTTTCTGGAGCCCCTTCTGTCTCCTCTGTGAACACTTCTTTTAATCTCTTGTTGAGTTCCTCACATACTTCACGGTCATTTCTTGTTGTCTCTCCACCTTCCTTCCTTAGCCTGATTACCTGGTCCTTGACTGTTGTTTTCCTCCTGATGTGGCTGTATAACAGCTTTGGGTCAGATTTGGCTTTCGCTGCTATGTCGTTTTCATATTGTCGTTGGGCCTCCCTTCTTATCTGTGTATATTCATTTCTGGCTCTACGACTGCTCTCCTTATTGTCTTGGTTCCTTTGCCTTCTATATTTCTTCCATTCCCTAGCACACTTGGTTTTTGCCTCCCTGCACCTTTGGGTGAACCATGGGCTCATCCTGGCTTTTTCATTATTCCTGTTACCCTTGGGTACAAACCTCTCCTCAGCCTCCTTGCACATTGTTGCTACGTATTCCATCATTTCATTAACTGGCTTCCCTGCCAGTTCTCTGTCTCATTGAACCCCGTTCAGGAAGTTCCTCATTCCCGTGTAGTCCCCTTTCTTGTAGTTTGGCTTCATCCGTCCTGGCCTTCCTGCTTCCCCCTCCACTTGTAGCTCTACTGTGTATTCGAAGCTTAAAACCACATGATCGCTGGCCCAAAGGGGACTTTCATATGTGATGTCCTCAATATCTGCACCACTCAAGGTGAATACTAGGTCCAGTCTTACTGGTTCATCCTCTCCTCTCTCTCTTGTAGTGTCCCAAACGTGTTGGTACATGAAGTTTTCCAGTACCACCTCCACCATCTTAGCCCTCCATGTATCTTGGCCCCTATGTGGCTCCAAGTTCTCCCAATCGATCTCGTTGTGGTTAAAGTCACCCATGATCAGGAGCTTTGCCCTGCATGCATGATCTCTTCTGGCCACTCTAGCCAGTGTGTCAACCATCGCTCTATTGCTTTCGTCATACTCTTGCTGGCCTCCTGCTGTTCTGTGGTGGTTTATACATCACTGCAATTACCACCTTGGGACCTCCAGAGTGAAGCGTTCCCGCTATGTAATCGCTTGCTTCTCCGCTGTCTCCTCTCTCCAGCTCATAAAAACTCCATCGGTTTTTGATCAGCAGTGCCACTCCTCCACCTCCCCCCTGTTCCCTCTGTCTTTCCTCAGGATCTGGTATCCCATTGGAAAGATGGCATCTGTTATCATACATGTAAGCTTGGTTTCTGTGAGAGCTATGATGTCCGGTGATGCCTCTGACTCTTTCGTGCCACTCCTCCCAGTTATTTGTTATTCCATCAGCGTTTATGTACCATACCTTCAGTTTCCTTTCCAGCACTGTAGTTTGGGGGGCCTGTGAGGGTGGGAGACCTGGTAGCATACTGTGGGATTCTATAGCTGAGTGTTGGGTGGAAGCTGTGAGTATGGATTGTAGTTTGTGTTGGGATGGTGTGATAGGTTGTGGGGTTCTGAGGATGCATGCATGAGCTCTTCTGGCCACTGCAGCCAGTGTGTCAACCATCGCTCTATTGCTCTCATGATACTCTTGCCTTGGTGTGTGTGTGTGTGTGTGTTTACTCATTTGTACTCATTGTTACAAAAAACGCGATTTCTAATAAGCTTAGAGATCTCCAGTGAATACTAGAAGGACTGCCCTTCTAGCATCCAGCCTGTTACTGGGTTTTTGTAACAAGTAGTCAGTATCCTGGTCCAATTATCCATTAGAATTTAGTAAGATTCAATAGTGCTTCAGGATTACAACTGGTAGGCTACTAACTAAAGTAATTAAAATTTAATAAGTTTATTAATAACAAAATTGTCTAGGCGTATATTACATAAGTAAATTATATTAATCAATTGAATATAATATAGTATACAAGTTCCTACACTTCTCTCGTGTACAGTAGTATAGAGCTGAAGGCACATATCACATCTTTATGGCTTTTAAGTACCGTCTGGTACATTGTTAACATTTAATAACATAGTACAAATATATACAAGTAAGTTTGTGTGTGTAAGTGCTCTAAGTAGTTCGCTATATCTCAAAACTCGACTAGACTTAACCAGTGACTGACTAAAAGTCCTCACATAAACTAACTTCTTGACAAACCTGGCAATCAGAACAGCTTGCTTGAACAATAAAACGACTGATAAGCCGAACAGCAATATAACAAGCAACAGCGACACAGAATCAGGAACAAGATAATATAACGACACTAAGTAGGGACCATCTGCAGATCCTCCACAAAACTCCCATACTACTGAATCTAAGTTCAGCATTAGAAAATCCCCGAGTGTGACAGTACACAGATACCAGTACAAATTAGGTCAGAAGCTGTAGCTCAGGACCTGAGTTTTTCAAAGTGTCTATAAGACTCACAACCTCAGTAAAACGTCGAAAATCACTAAGTCTAGGCAATGCTCTGTGAACAGAGTTACACAGAACCAACAACAAGAGAGCAACAGAGGCGATCTTCCAACAAGAGCCAGTTAGGAAGACACGTCTTGTCGGAAGTCAAGCCAGACAGAAAAGAGGGCGAGTCAAAGCAAGACAGTCTCACCCAGGTGAGGTGTGATTTTCCCCCTCCCGATCACTTGGCTCTGCGTGGACTGCTGCTGCCCAACAACACAGAGAAGCCAGCAGGGAAACAAGCAGAACTGGTAGACAATGCTGTCTGCTACTTAACACTCTCGAACTATGAGCACTGAATAATATATATAAATGTTACATCCGACCTAATAATATAACTAAGTCAAATAATAATATAAAACAATATATTTACGATTTAGCTATTATCGCAAATATATTAGCTGTTCATATAAAATTATATGAACAGCTAATATACATTATATACATTGTGACCCATTCAGGGGTCGCAATACTCATCTATTTGTGGTTGCAGGGGTCGATTCACAGCTCCTGGACCCGTTTTCTCGCTGATCGTATGTGTGTGTTTGTGTGGCAAATCGTCTGAGTAATTTGTATGTGGATATCATGTAACCTCCCAGTTCTCCTATCCTGTCACAGACAAACAAAAGGAAAGAGCATTAAGCACACTATACATCACTGTACATCACTATACATCACTCAAGCAACCTGTCAGTATATATAAGAAAAACACTTGAAATTATCACACCATACTCATGTAGGTGTAAGTACAAAAATTCACACATATATATTATTGTAAAAGAAACGCACATTCCTAATAAATAAAAAACCTTTCTTGGGAGTAAGTCATACAGAAGTATGTGTATCCGCCTGAGGTACACACACCTCCGCCTGAGGTACACACACCTCCGCCTGAGGTACACACACCTCCGACAAATACACTGGCCATAATTGCTAAATTATCATATTGTTGTACACATACATTGATATATCATCAAGTAAAGTAAACGTTATCAAGAAAATCAAGTTCACAACACTGGCTTCCATAACCTAATGTGAACACATAAATAAAAACTACTCTATCACAACCTATTCACTGCACAAGAGTCAACGTGCAAAACAAAAGTGTATACAAGAGACACTATCAAGTTGCAAATTCAGTCTCTCCGACACTCCTTACCCCCCCCCCCCTCCTCTTCCCCCCATTTGGGCACCCGTCCGCTTTCTCTCATCATTACACATAACACTGTCACACATTCTTCTAGCCGCACATGAGCATATAACCTGTCACAGCGCGACAGTATCACAATCACTACGATCATCACCCAAGCATCCTTACAGCATACATACGTACATTACCTCTAAAAAAAAAATATATATATATATATATATACCTCCACCCTCTAATATAGGTGTGATGGTAAGTGACCAAGCATGTGCAAGGCTATATATACATAGAGTAATGCAGTCATCATCCCGTGGGACACATACGCAAAAGTATAAACCGAAAATCCCCACAACCAAACTGGATCGCACTTTTATTCCAGCTGTCATCACACATCCTAATACCTACTAACCACACTGAACCATCCCTTGTTTACGTCTAAGCCATACGCCCATACCACACACACACACACACACACACACTCCCGACGGCGAGCCCATTAGAACCCCGGATGCCATTCCCAATCCTTGCCTCAGCCATGACAACACCCCCCCCACTACAAAGCTAGTAAGATCCCAACAGTTAAACCATGATAACCTGCGGGGAAGGCTTCCTCCCACCGCGATCCATATATTTCCCTATTCCTGCAAACCGGCTTATAGAAAGTAACTGCCATTACCCGTTTCCTCGCAACCCAATCCCCATTCCCACGCATACCCCACGACACGTACACAAAATCTACCATTAAATATGCGAATGCTCGTTGTGTACTCTCTGGCACCCCTCCCACATCCACAACGAGCGGTCTCAAAACCGGTATGACCCCCTTCCCCTCCCACTCGCCTCACTATCCTACTCATCCAATCCCGAACATTCCCCAAACATTCACAAAAATACACCTCATGATATGCCGTATCCTCTCCACCACACACCCCACACCCACTCTCCTCAACTACGTGTGCGTTGTTACAAAAAACGCGATTCTAAAAGCTTAGAAATCTCCAGTGAATACTAGAAAGGGCTGCCCTTCTAGCATCCAGCCTGTTACTGGGTTTTCGTAACAAGTAGTCAGTATCCTTGTCCAATTATCCATTAGAATTCAGTATGATTCAATAGTGCTTCAGGATTACAACTGGTAGGCTACTAACTAGAGAAATTAAAATTTAATAAACTTATTAAGTCTAGAGGTATATTATCAAATTAAATTAAATTAAATTAATCACAGTAATCAAAATAATATCACTTCTCTCGAGTACAATATTATTGTGCTGAAAGCACATATCACATTTATAAATCTTAAGTACCGACTGGTACATTAACATTTAATAAGATATTACAAATATGTACAAGTGTGTATGTATGTGTGTAAGTGCTCTAAGTAGTTCGCTATGTCTCACAACTCGACTAGACTTAAACAAGTGACTGACAAAGTCCTCAAATAAACTAACTTCTTGAGCGACTGGCAACCAGAACAGTCTGCTTGAACAAAAAAGAATGCTAAGCCCATTAGCAATACAACAAGCAACTGCGACACAGAATCAGGAACAAGGAGATAATATAACGACACTAAGTAGGGACCATCTGCAGATCCTCCACAAGAGTCACAAAACTCCCATACTACTGAATCTAAGTTCAGCATAAGAAAATCCCCGACTGTGATAATACACAGATACCAGTACAAGTTAGGTCAGAAGCTACAGCTCAGGACCTGAGTTGCTCAGAGTGTCTATGCGACACACAACCTCAGTACAACGTCGAAAATAACTAAGTCTATACAATGTTCTGTGAACAGTCTCTCCAGAACTAACAACAATAATGAGACAGACGATCTGTCCAACCAACAAGAGTCTAGATCAGACTGAATACTTCAGGCGAGGTGAGGACACCCCCTCTCGATTACGTGATAGCTCCGTGGGTCGCTGCCCAGCAAGAAGCCGGCAGTCTAACGAGCCACAAGCGATAATTACAGTAGTTAGACAATCAAGACTTGAACTGAGCACATATTATGTAACATCCTACCTAACAACATAAATAAGTCAAATAACAATATAAAGCAATGCATTTACGATTTAGCTATTATCGCAAATATAAGCAATGTAAAATTATATGAAAAGGTAATAATTATATATATACATAATCATTATATACATTATATATATTGCAACCCATTTAGGGGTTGCAACACCCCCCCAACACGACAAACGGTCGCACTAGGAGTTGCATTAATATCTTTCACATTATTACTGATTACTCATGATACTTTAACAATATAGGATAAACATTAATCAGAGTCACTCTTGTGCCAAGCACCTCTATAATTTCACAGCATCTGTACACTAAGATATGCCCCTAGTACTAGGGCAGTACACAGTATCTTATCTCTGCATACTCGTGGTTATGTACATCAGTGTAGAGACAGGATAGCGTACACAAGCCTGACACGATGAGGCTCGATCATAATAGAGGAGAATGCATTCCACTCTTAAGTAGTGGTTGTGGAATGCTATGCAGTACGGACATCTGAGTATGAAACAGCTTAAGGTGTGTAGTGAGGGGGGGGGTCTGCTGCAGGACAGTGTTGCGCCACACGCAGTACATCGCCCACACAACACTACCCACTCAACACTCAGCTTATGTCTCTTCCTCACACACATCATTACTGTGAATATATAAATATAATAATTAGACATGCCATGAGTATACATAGTTAATATGGGCTGGAGGGATTAAGTTACTTTACTGAATTTGACACAGCAAGTAACAAAAGGTATTTGGGCATAAAATTACGTAAATTTTAAATGGGGAAGTGCCCAAATATACATCAAAATGTTCCAAGGGCACCACAAGAGCTAGAGCCTCTTTCTCAATAGTGGCATAATTTTTCTGGTGTCGTTTAAGTTTAGATGAATAGTAACATATAGGATGGAGAATGTCAGTGGATGTTTACTGTTGGAGCAGCACAGCACCCACTGCATAGACACTCGCATCTATATGTAAAAAGAAGGGAAGATTGAAATTAGGACTTTTCAACACAGGAGCAGAGGATAGCAAGCGCTTCAACCTTTTGAACGAGTCTGAACAATCTCTAGTCCAGGTGAGCTGAACTTTGCTACTAAAAGCTCAGTGAGAGGAGCTGCAATCTGAGAAATGTTTGGACAGAACCTGCGATAATATCCTGCCATACCCAGAAATCTCCGTACTCCCTTCCTATCCTGTGGCACTGAAAATTCAGAAATTGCACTAACCTTAGCCTCAATAGGAGCAACCTCACCTTGGCCAATACAAAAGCCTAGATAGGTAATCTTGGCTTGACCAAAACTACATTTAGCTAAGTTAACAGTGAAGTTGTAGTGCGCCAGTCTCTCAAACAATGCTCTGAGATGCGTCAAGTGCTGTTCCCACTCGTCACTGTACACCACTAAGTCGTCAAGGTAGGCTTCCACTCCTTCTAAGTTGTGGGTCAACTCGTTCATTATACGTTGGAATGAAGAAGCCGCGTTTACATAGGCGAAGGGGTGACGAGGTAGTTAAACAATCCATCTTGAACAGTAAAAGCAGATATTTCTTGAGCACGTTCAGTATGCGGGACCTTGACAATAGCCTCGTAAGAGATCTAAACGGCTGACAAACTGGGCTCCTGACACACGGTCAATAAGGTCGTCAATGCGAGGTAGAGGATAACCATCATGCAAGGTGACAGAGTTCACTTTCCTGTAATCAGTGCACATCCTGAAACTACCGTCAGGTTTAGGCACTAAAATACAGGGAGATGCCCATGGACTTTTACTGCGCTCAATAAGTCCGTGAGATAACAGAAAATCAACCTCTTCTCTCAATGCTTTATGCTTTGTTGGACTCATCCTATATGGTGATTGTTTAATGGGTGATGATCCCTGTACGTCAACGACATGTACACCTAGAGTACAACGTTTAGGAACATCACTGAACAATTCAGGGAAATGCAAAATCATTTTTTTTTAAATAAACCAGCTTTATCAATCCCAGGTTACTAAGAAAATTGTCTAGTGACTGTAGAGTCACTGAATCTTCTAAACGCACCTCTATACCTCTAGAGATGTCAGGTAAACTGACGTTTTCTTTCTCTGTCCTAGGAAGAATGGGAAGTAGTAGGTAGAGGACTAGCGTAGTATGCCTTAAGCTGGTTAACATGGTACCATGATTAGATTTTTTTTCCCAGGCGTACGTACCAAATAATTTACGTACCTAAGCTTTTTCACTACTTCCAGGGACCATCATCCTGGGTTGTAGAGCATGACCTGGTACTAATTTCCGACCATCACCTATCTCGTGCTTTAAAAAGAGCGAGAGACAGCACGCCTGTCATAATGGGTTTCTTCATTCTAGCTTGAGCTGAAACTAGGTTTTTCGAAGTAGCTCTCTAGCGGCTGTCAAATGTTGTTGCATTAATGAAGGTGAAGTATCAATGATGGATTTGATTTTCCTGTCCACACGTCTTTTAACACTGCGAGAGGTCCACGCACTTGGTGTCCGGAAAATTAATTCAAAGGACAAACCCGAGACTTTCTTGCTCACTTTCTCTCATAGCGGGAAAAGAAGAAAAGGTATACCTCATCCCAGTCTCTAGAAAAATGTTCACAATAAGCTCTCTCATGGACTTCAGTGTCTGATGAATTCTCTCTAGAGCACCTTGTGACTGTGGATGATAGCTGGTTGAAAGTACAGACTTTATTCCTAGGTGGGATAATGCTTCTCGAAAGATCTTAGAAGTAAAGTTAGATCCCTGATCTGACTGTATCTCGCTTGGCAATCCAACCTGGGAGAAAAATTTCATCAGCGCTCTCACAATAGCACGAGCATTAATTTTTCTCATAGGAATAGCTTCGGGATAGGGTATTGCAGCGTCCATAATAGTAAATAAGTATTGGTTTCTGTTACAAAAAACGCGATTCTAAAAGCTTAGAGATCTCCAGTGAATACTAGAAAGGACTGCCCTTCTAGCATCCAGCCTGTTACTGGGTTTTCGTAACAAGTAGTCAGTATCCTTGTCCAATTATCCATTAGAATTCAGTATTATTCAATAGTGCTTCAGGATTAAAAACTGGTAGGCTACTAACTAGAGAAATTAAAATTTAAAAAATTTATTAATCATTAATTGTCTAGAGGTAAAATTATCAAATTTAATTAATCACAGCAATCAAAAAAAAAATCAAACTCTCGAGTTCAATATTATTGTGCTGAAAGCACATATCCATTTATAATTTTTAAGTACCTTTGC
>NW_026474648.1:0-10681 GCF_026875155.1 Cherax quadricarinatus
TGCTTAATGCCTCAAATGATGTAGTGGAAGTTTTAGCAGTAAAGAACGAGAACCAAAACCTAGTCATTGTGGTAGTCTACAAGCCTCCGGATGCAACATCCCAGCAATTCCAGGAACAGCTGTTAAAAATTGACCACTGTCTGGAAAATCTTCCAGCTCCTGCACCCAACATCTTGCTCCTGGGAGATTTCAACTTAAGGCACCTAAAATGGAGGAATATAGCAAATAATATTGTTGCAGTAATAACACCAGGAGGCAACTCTGATGAAAACTCACACTCACACGAGCTTTTAAATCTCTGCACAAAAATTCAATTTAAACCAGCAAATAATAGAGCCTACTAGACTGGAGAATACACTAGACCTCATCTTCACTAACAATGATGATCTGATAAGAAATGTCACCAAATCAAAAACAATATACTCAGATCACAACATAATTGAGGTTCAGACATGTATGCGTGGAGCCCCAGACCGACATAATGAGACTAGTCACGAGGGAGCATTCACCAAATTCAACTTCAATAACAAAAACATAAAGTAGAACCAAGTAAACCAAGTCCTAACCGATATAAGCGGGAAGATATACTAAGCAACACAGACTCCAACTTATGCCTAGAACAGATTAACTTGGTGGCACTCGATGTATGCACAAGGCTTATTCCTCTAAGAAAAAGGAGTAGATGTAAAATAGAAAGAGACAGGCGCTCCCATTACAGGCGACGGAAAAGAATAACAGAGCGGCTAAAAGAGGTCAATATATCTGAAATGCGTAGGGAGACACTGGTCAGAGAAATAGCAAGCATCGAACTTAACCTAAAGGAATCTTATAGGAGTCAGGAATCGCGGGAAGAACTAAAAGCCATAAATGAAATCGAAAGAAACCCAAAGTATTTCTTCTCCTATGCCAAATCAAAGTCGAGAACAACGTCCAGTATTGGGCCCCTACTTAAACAAGATGGGTCCTACACAGATGACAGCAAGGAAATGAGTGAGCTACTCAAGTCCCAATATGACTCATTTTTTTAGCAAGCCGCTAACCAGACTGAGAGTCGAAGATCAAAATTATTTTTTTATGAGAGAGCCACAGAATTTGGTTAACACAAGCCTATCCGATGTTATCCTGACGCCAAATGACTTCGAACAGGCGATAAATGACATGCCCATGCACTCTGCCCCAGGGCCAGACTCATGGAACTACGGTTTCATCATGAACTGCAAGAAGCCCCTATCACGAGCCTTTTCCATCCTATGGAGAGGGAGCATGGACACGGGGGTCGTCCCACAGTGCTAAAAACAACAGACATAGCCCCACTCCACAAAGGGGGCAGTAAAGCAACAGCAAAAACTACAGACCGATAGCACTAACATCCCATATCATAAAAATCTTTGAAAGGGTCTTAAGAAGCAAGATCACCACCCATCTAGAAACCCAATCAGTTACACAACCCAGGGCAACATGGGTTTAGAACAGGTCGCTCCTGTCAGTCTCAACTATTGGATCACTACGACAAGGTCCTAAATGCACTAGATGACAAAAAGAATGCAGATGTAATATATACAGACTTTGCAAAAGCCTTCGACAAGTGTGACCATGGCGTAATAGCGCACAAAATGCGTGCTAAAGGAATAACAGGAAAAAGTCGGTCGATGGATCTATAATTTCCTCACTAACAGAACACAGAGAGTAGTCGTCAACAGAGTAAAGTCCGAGGCAGCTACGGTGAAAAGCTCTGTTCCACAAGGCACAGTACTCGCTCCCATCTTGTTCCTCACCTCATATCCGACATAGACAAGGATGTCAGCCACAGCACCGTGTCTTCCTTTGCTGATGACACCCGAATCTGCATGACAGTGTCTTCCATTGCAGACACTGCAAGGCTCCAGGCGGACATCAACCAAATCTTTCAGTGGGCTGCAGAAAACAATGAAGTTCAACGATGAGAAATTTCAATTACTCAGATATGGTAAACACGAGGAAATTAAATCTTCATCAGAGTACAAAACAAATTCTGGCCACAAAATAGAGCGAACACCAACGTTAAAGACCTGTGAGTGATCATGTCGGAGGATCTCACCTTCAAGGACCATAACATTGTATCAATCGCATCTGCTAGAAAAATGACAGGATGGATAATGAGAACCTTCAAAACTAGGAAGGCCAAGCCCATGATGACACTCTTCAGGTCACTTGTTCTATCTAGATGAATATTGCTGCCTACTCTAACAGCACCTTTCAAGGCAGGTGAAATTGCTGACCTAGAAAAATGGACAGAGAAACCTACACGCATCGCATAACGAGATAAAACACCTTCATTTACTACTGGGCGCTTGAGGTTCCTAAACCAGCCATTCCCTGGAACGCAGCGGGAGAGATACATGCTTAGATACACCTGGAAAATCCTAGAGGGACTAGTACCGTACTGCACACGAAAATCACTCACTACGTAAAGCAAAAGACTTGCAGACGAACATCATCCCCCACAATGAAAAGCAGGGTGTCACTAGCACTTAAGAGACATACAATAAGTGTCAGGGCCCGAGAACTGTTCTACTTCAACTGCCTCCATCATACATAGGGGGATTACCAACAGACCCCTGGCATCTTCAAGCGGCACTGACAAGCACCAAAAGTCGTGTCCTGACCACCGGGGTTGTGGCTCTTACTTGGTTTGCTTGCAGGCCAGCAGCATAACACCTGGTTGATCAGCTCTGATCCACCAGGAGGCCCGGTCATGACCGGCCGCGGGGCCGTTGACCCCGCGAACCTCTCCAGTTAAACACTCTCAGGTAAAGAGTTTTTTTATGTGTTCCACGTGAGTATTGTAATTAGCCATGGGGAACTGTTATTCAAAATTAGTATCGTTTTCCTGCCAAGACCTTTGTTCTAGCCAAGGTATTGTGCTTCCAGCCCGAGAATTTTTTTTTTAAGTGAGTATTGATGGCCCAGCCTTTCTAGTCAGGAAGTTGTGGTTCCAGCCATAGTGCAGTGCTTCAGTGCTCCCAATAATAGTACTCTATTTTTTGCTAGTTTTATTTATTGCATCTAGTTATGTTTCTTGATAGGGTATTCAGCAAATTATTGTTTTGTAGTTTTGTGTACTGCGAGGAAACTGTGGTTACGTTGGGTTTGCCAAGCATTGGAACAGTGTTTCAGCAAAAGTGTCGCTGTCCACTAAAGTATTTAGCTCCAGTTAGGAACCTGAACGTTGTGCACTACCTAAACACTGTGTTTCAACATAGACAACACTCGAGCCTTCTACATTGTGTTCCACCAGCCCAGGAATTGTTTCCAGTTGGGTCCTGTGTCCCCGCAAGAATATTGTGTTTTTATAGGTCATTATGTTCGAAGCAAAGTACTGTGTTTCTCTAGAATTGTGTATAATAATGAATTATTCTGCTCCACTACGGTTTTGTGTTCTTTCAAGGGTTCCATTCAAACCAAGGAATTGTGTACACTATAGTTTTTGTGATGCATCCATAGCACTGGTGTTTCATCCAGGTCATTATGGTTCCAGCTGGGACATTGTTTCATCCAGGTCATTATTTCTCCAGCTGGAACATTGTGTTCATCCAGGTTCCATTATTGTGTTCCAGTCTGGACATTGTGTTTCAGCCCAGGTCATTATGTTCCTAGCTGGGACACTGGATTCATCCAGTCATTATGTTCCAGCTGGCACTGTGATTCAACCAGGTCATTAATTTCCAGCTGGGACCTGTGATTCATCCATCCATTATGTTCCAGTCTGGGACTCTGTATTCATCCAGTCATTATGTTCCAGCTGGGACACTGTGATTCATCCAGGTCATATGTTCCCAGCTGGGACACTGTAGATTCATCCAGTCATTATGTTCCAGCAGGGACAACTGTGATTCATCCAGTCATATTCCAGCTGGACACTGTGATTCATCCAGGTCATTAATTTCCAGCTGGGACACTGTGATTCATCCAGGTATTATGATACCAGCTGGACAACTGTGATTCATTCAGGTCATTATGTTCCAGCTGGGACCTGTAGCATTCCAGGTCAAATGTCCAGCTGGGACTCTGTGATTCACCAGAGTCATAAGTTCCTGCGGGACAATGTGATTCATCCAGTCATATTTCCTCTGGGACACTGAGAATTCATCCAGGTCATTATGTTTCCATCTGGACACTGTGATTCATCCAGGTCAGTATGTTCCACTGGGACACTGTGATTCACCAGGTCTTATTTCCAGCGGGACACTGTGATTCATCCAGGTCAATATGTTCCAGCTGGGACACTGTGGTTTCATCCCAGGTCTTACGTTCCAGCTGGGACACTGTGATTCCATCCAGGTCATTATGTTCCAGCTGGGACAACTGTGATTCATTCCAGGTCATTATGTTCCAGCTGGGACAAACTGTGTTTTCATCCAGGTCATTTATGTTCCACTGGGACACTGTTGATTCATCCAGGTCATTATGTTTCCAGCGGGACACTGTGATTTCACCAAAAATATTGATTTTATCAGAAGTAGGCAAGTTAGATTGATCGAAAACATCGCTTTCGTTGTACTCTTTTATGATCTCGCCTCTCTCGCTCTCTTCTCTCTCTCCTCTCTCTCACTCTCTCTCTCTCTCTCTCTTCTCTCTCTCCTCCCTCTCCTCCTCTCTTCTCTCTCTCTCACTCCTCTCTCTCTCTCTCTCTCTCTGAGAGGGGGGGGCAGGCAAACCAAGAAAGTGACTACTCAGGGTGTGAGCGTACTTGTGCCTCGTACAGGATCTTGCAACCCCTACTGTCATGCAGATGCGAGATACGGCCGAAGTGCTGTAAGCTTCCTGGCTGGCAATTGTTTGCAAGTTTCCAACATGGTTCTTTCTTGTTAGTTGGAGCAAATTTCCACCCCAAGGAAACTCTACTCTTCTCCAGGTGCAAACATCGTCCCATTCATCCTTACTACAGCACCACATTACCATCATGGTGCCTAGAGACGATCATCATTTGCGTTTCCTCAGGTGCGAATGTTACTTGCATCTATTTCCCCAAGCTGATATAGCTCTCAGCTGGTGGATTGATGTAGCTTAGAGCAGCTGGCATTTCTTCTCTTGGATAAGTGAATGTCAGTGTACATCGTCTTGCATATGCGTGGATTCTGGGATGAGATGAAGAAGTTCGTTGAAGTAGACATTCCATAACAATGGAACCCAGCACGCTTCCTTGTGGAACGCTTGCCCAATAGGATGCCTGCTGATTCCGTCCATTGAGACTACACTTAGAGATCTAACCATGAAGGGAATCACTGAGAACTTAGCGTAGAGCCTGCAATTCCCAGTGCTTGAAGTTTTGCTAAAGGCCCTGGTGCCAACCCGTCGAAAGCGCCAGCAATGTCCATGCTACCACACAGCTGACTTTGATTCATCCGTGACTGGTGCCACTTTAGTGGAAGTTTAAACACAGATCAGCAGCAAGTAACCTTTCCTGAAGCAATATTGACGATCTACAAAGTAGTGAGTGGTAGTTTAAAAATATCTGTCATTTGTCTTGAGAATTATTGACTAAAGGATCTTACCAGTGGATTGACAGGAGTGACACCTGGTCTGTAATTGCTGATTTCTGCGCTGCTCTTCTTTTTGTGAACAGGGAACTACATTTGCCTCTGTCCATAGAGAGGCCATTTACACTGTACTAGGCATGCTGGAAAATGCGAGTTAGAGGTGCTGCTAGCTGGTCTGCACATCTTCTCAAACAATCTTGGGCTCAACTTGTCTGCACCAAACAGCCTTTTTCTTGGTCAAGTGATTTAAGAAGGAAATGGCACGTCCTCCTGCCTTATGTCACCCACTGACAGTTCTTGACACAGTTCTTTGCAGCGAGCCAAGGGGACCCTTGCTGAATCAGGAACGTGCCTTTTTGGAGCAAAGTGTTCAGCAAAGAGTCCGCCCCTTCTCTTTACTATAAGTAGAGGTGGTCCCATCCTGTCGATTTTGAGGTGGGAATAAGTTCTTCAGCAGCAGACTAACCTTGTCTGTCCCCCCTTGACCAGGGACGCACCAGGTTTTGGAGCCATACCCTACCTGACGCAAACTTTCCTTTTTAGTGTCCACCATCCCATTAGCAAGGCCCACTTTGAACACACCCAATATGCTACGGCTTGCATGTGCAAGTTCCTGTTATAGGTGTAGGAGTGGTCTCTTATACCCTTCGCCCATGCTTTGTACTTAGCAGTAGCAGCCCTCACAACGAAGCCAAACCAAGGCCTGATCTGTAGGCTGAGTCACATATGCCGTTGAGGAATGTGATCTTGTTGGCAGAGTAAGGATGTGTCCAGTAAGGCCTTTCACATTCACTTGGTTGTCAACATCCCCTTGGAGAAGAGCATTCCAGTTCGGTGGTGGCGAGCTCAGAGCAAAGGCGGCCAATTACCTCTTTCCCCCATAGGCCAGGTGTTGCGTGTGGACCTCCTCACACCATCGTTCTGTGGGATCTTAATGTGTAAAAACACCTGTGGTCAGACGAATCCAACGTAGCCGAGGGTTGACAAGTGACTAGCGCCTTCTGCCAGATCACTCACTACTGGGTCAAGGGAGGACCAGATATAAGTAGGGAATTCAACAAAGTTTTCTCCCATGTCAAAACACTGCAAGAGGTCAGCAAAGTCCTCTGATAAGGTCTGGTTGAGGTCACCAACAATTAGAATATTTGATCAGATTGTTGTAGCAGAAAGGAGCAATATTTTCAAAGGAAGTTGATAGGTCTCCGTGTTGCCACAGAGGTCTGTACATTGCACATGCTATACAGAGTTACTAGTGTTTATACAGAGCTTGAAAACCTCATTTCATAGTGTAGGGGTGGCTAACATCTATTTGCTTGGGCATGAACAATTTTAGAGAGCACACAGCAACACCACCTCCTTGCCCTTGCTGTCTCTTCTCATCCATGAGGTTAGCCAGCAATTCTTGCAAAATTTTTCTGGAGTCTTCAACCAAAAATGTTTCAACCAACAACAGCTATATGTCGGGACTCGAGTGTTCACAAAGCTATGTGAGCTCTCCAACATTACTAATGAAACATCTAATTTGGCCTCGACAGATGCTGATAGATGGCTCCCTCATGATGAAGGAGTGGTCACTGAGTGTGGGTTGTAGGGAAATGTAAGGTGCCTGCCCTTGAGAGAGGTAGGTACTGAGGCAGCTGCAGGGATGTGGTCTGTGGGTCTTGATAAGGCCCAATCGGACACCTGCTGGGCTGGGATTAATAGCTAAGTGGTGACGTGTGAGAGTGTTTTCACCTATTCAGAGATCCTGGCTGGTTTTGTTCTGTAACAGGTTCTCTAACAGTGCCCTGTCTGTCAAGTTTCCTATTTTCTTACCCGACACTGTCCTCCAGATGTCCTTTCTTGTAGCAAGCAGTAATTAAACTGGTATCTCGCAGGCTGTTTGTTTGGCAGAGTGCCTTCTTCCGTGACAGCGAGAGCACAGCCTAGGTGCCTTGGGAGGGTGGACTAGGATTGTTGCAATCCTCCTGTGTTGCGCAGATTTGTCCTCCAGATTCTGCCGGCGGATCGGTGTTAGTGAGGGGGAGACGGCTGTAGAGTCTTCCTCCTCCACGTCCTCCTCCACGTCCTCTGCCCCGTCCTCTGACCAGTGTCTGACAGAGTTTCCCCTGCTGTTCGTACTTCGGGCGCAGTAGGTGATTCAGGTGCAGTGATAGTTCCCTGATCACTAACGGCACCGTTACTCTGGTGGAGAAACTCCTGGCTCAGAACGTCGTCGAAGCACTGTTTCTACCAGATTCTAAATATATCGGCAGGTGTGCTGACAGGTGTAGGATTCAAGAGTATGTGCACTGTCCATAATAGACTTGCAGTAACTGAAGCAGAGATGTCAGGTGTAGAGAATTAACAGAACCAAGGCTTTCCCCCTCGTTTCTGGGAAGAGGATTTTGTTCCCTCTGTGGTGGTCAAGTAATTGTGTGTTAAAAATTCCAAAGGTAGTGATTTGAACGCTGTCAGTCTGTGGGGGGGACCTCATCCTTTCTCTCTCTCTCTCTCGCTGCTCTCCCTCCTCCTCCTCTCTCTTCTCCCTCTTCTCTCTCTCTCATCGTCTTCTCTCTCTCTCTCTTCTCTCTCTCCCCCTCTCTCTTCCTCTCCTCTCATCTCTCTCTCTTCTCTCTACTCTTCTCTCTCTCTCTCTCTCTCTCTACTCTCTCTCTCCTCCTTCTCTCTCTCTCTCTCTCTCTCTCCTTTTTTTTTTTTTTTTTTTTTTTTTTTTTTTTTACAAGGTTTGAAAAGGGTTTAAGGGGATCCCAGCTTTTTTGACAGCTATTTCGGGTTTTAAGGTTTTCCTAACTTTTTTGGGCAAGCTAAGACTGTTACCTACATCATTCAAAATTTGGAAAGCATTTTTTATTGTTATGAGACATACAAGTAGGGAACAGGATGAAAAGTTGGGGAGCCAAAATCTGTCCCCCCGCTTTTCATAAAACTGGGTTTCCGTGCCCCTTTTTTTCGAATGGTCCAAGAGTTTGGGTATTTGCCCCAATATGGTTTTGGAAAGGGAAAGGGCCAAAATTCTCTTTTGGCTTTGCTAAAATTGCATTTCCCCCAAATTGGCCCAAAGGGGTTTTTTAAAAAAATTTGCCTTTGTCTCTAACCCCCAACCCCCCAGTTGAAGGGGAAAAAGGCAAACCAGGAGGGGTCCACGGGTGAGCGTTTTGGGCCGTTTTCCACTCTGTCAAGCAGTGCGAAACGGCCCGAAGGGGGCTTAAGGGTTGGCGCCTTGTTGAAGGATTTAAACCCCCAGGGTCAAGGAGTGGAGATACCAAGTCAACTTCCTCCGTTTGTTTAAAATTTTCAACATTTTCCAGGTTATTTATCAAAAATTTACCCCAAAAGGATAACCTTTTTTCTCCATCCCAAATTTCTCCTTTTTTCCCACACTGAAGTTTTCCACTTGGTGCTAGAAGGCACATTTGTTTTCTATCTTTTTCCTCTTTTCCCCCCCTTTTCTCCTTTTTTTTTTCGTCTTTCTTCTCTCCCCTCTCTCCTCTCTTCCCCTTCTCTCCTCTCTCTCCCTCCTCTCTCTCTCTCTCCTCTCTTCTTTCTCCTCTCTCTCTCTCTCCTCTTTTCTCTCTTCTTCTTTTTCTTCTCCCCTCTCTCTTTCTCTCTCTCTCTCTCTCTCTCTCTCTCTCTTCTCTCTCTCTCCCCTCTCTCTCTTCTCTCCTCCCCCTCTCTCCCCCCTCTCTCTCTCTCTCCTCTCTCTCTCTCTTTTTTTTTTTACACAGGGTTTGACAATTTTTAAGGGATCCCTAGCTTTATTGACAGCTATATTACAGTTTAAGGATTCCTAACTTTATTGGGAAGCAAAAAGCGTTACCTCTCAGCTCTTTGAAAGCATTTTTATTGTTATGAGACATCAAGTACGGGGACAGGAGAAGTTGGAGCCCCCTGTGGCCAGCATTTTTTTGAATCAACTGACTTATCCGTTATACCATTATGCTGTACAATTGGTTCCTACCTATCCCTGGGTATGTAGATCTCAATGGGTGAGTTCTGGAGAAGGGGACACCAGATGAAGTTGCCCTTTCTGCCCGTTTGTGGCATAAAAGCTTTTTTCACGCTGTCCCGAAGTGGTCCAAGGGGGTATTTTTCAAAATTGGCCTTGTAATAACAGTAAGGCCACCCACATCCCTCCTATGTTGAAAGGGTCTGCGAAAAGACGATCTATCCAGATGGGTCCGGCGAAGATGAGACTCTTCTCGTTTCACTCTGTCAAGCATCGCAATAGAGGGGGGGCAGGCAAACCCAAAAAGTGGGGCATACTCAAGGTTGAGCGTACTTGTGCCCGTTCAGGATCTTGCAACCCCTACTGTCAAGCATGCGAGAACGGCGAAGTGCGTAAATTCCTGGCTGCCTTTTTTGCAAATTTTCAAATGGTTCTTTTATGGTTAGTTTGGGGTAAATTTCACCCCCAAGGGTATCAACTTCTTCTCCAGGGGCCAACATGTCCCATTCATCCTTTTTCTGCACCAGCATTACCACAGGGCCAGAGACATCTCATTTGCGTTTTCCAATGCAAAGTTACTTGCATCTTTTCCAGAAACTGATATAGCTCTCAGCTGGGATTGATTACCTTAGAGCAGCTGGCATTCTTCTCTTGGGTAAGTGAATGTCTGTACAGTCGTCTGCATATGCAGGATTCTGGGATGAATGAAGAAAGGCGTTTAAGTAGAATTCATAACAATGGGGCCCAGACGCTTCCTTTTGGAAAAGCTTGCCCCAATAGGATCCTTGCTGATTTTCCCTTTCCCTTTAGGACACATTAGAGATCTACCATAAGGGAATCAGAGGGGAAAAGCGTAAGCCGCAATTCCCATGCTTGAATTTTGCAAAAGGCCCCGGGGGCCCCACCCCGGGCGAAAGCGCCAGCAATGTCCAGTGCTACCACACAGCTACTTTGGATTTTTATCCAGTGATGGGCCACTTAGGGAGAGGTTTTTGCAACAGATCACACAGAGTAATTCCTGAAGCCATATTTCGTCACAAAGTAGTGAGTGGTAAATCCAAAAAAAAACTGTCATTTTTCCTTTAGAAATTTTCTCAAGGATCTTACCAGGATTGACGGGGGACACTGGTCTGATTGCTGTTTCTGCCGCTTTCTTTTTTTGAAAAGGCTACATTTGCCTCTTTCCTGGAGAGGGCCATTTACCTGTACTAGG
>NW_026474649.1:0-11282 GCF_026875155.1 Cherax quadricarinatus
ACGGAGTTTAAAGCCTACTACCCACGAGGGTCTTTAAAAGGGTTTCCGTATAACCTGTTCACCACCAGTCAAGAATACTTTTAATCGTTAAAGATTAAACTCTCAGTGTATATACCTGATATTATTGCAACCGGGGGGATTTGTATCACAGAAAAACAGGTGATATCACAATTCACGAATATTTACTTATCCGTTAGCATAATACTGGGTTTATATAATCGTGCGTATGTATACGCATACATATGTACATAGTATAAAAAATACGCGCCGCTTTAAAGAACAAAGGCACAATATACAGTAACTGAAACAATACACAAATAATTCGCATGTAGGAGAGAGATGATCACAATGACGTTTCGGTCCGACCTGGACCATTTACGAAGTCACACTTTGTATTATTATTATAATCAAAAAGAAGCGCTAAGCCACAAGGGCTATACAGCGCTGCAGGGTAGGGAAGGAAGCAAGGGATTGGATGGCAGAAGGGAGGGGGGGATGATCAGCAGTTACAGAAAACAGCGGGCAGGGGATAGTACGGGGGTAGAGGGTAGCAAGAGATTCAAGTAGAAAGGGCTGAAAGTATCAGAATTTGTGAAGTAAGTCAGCCCGTTGTCAAAAGTCAATGAGAGAGTCCGGATGAAAGGGGGGGCCATCAGCGAGAAGGGAAGGTAAAGAGAGAGCAGCGGGGCGAAGACGACGACAGAGGTAAATTCTGCGTGCTCGTTGATAAAGTGGCAGTCCAACAGAATGTGGCTGACTGATAATGGAGCTTGGAAATTCTCACAGAGAGGAGCAAGACGCCTCTCCATGGATATCCATGAGTAAGACGGTATGGCCAATGCAAAGAGGGGAGAGAGTAGTCTCCCAACCTCGACACTGGTGATAAGAAGACGGCCAGTAACTATACTCGGTTTAATAGACTGAATTTTTGTTGCCGAGCATAGTAGACCAACTTTTGTTGCCAACGGGTGTGAAGGTGGAAGATATTACAGCAAAATAGTCCGTACATGGAATACCTCTATAAGAAACTGGTAGGTCATGTACTGCTGACCGCGCAGCAGTGTCTGCCTGTTCATTGCCCTGAAACGTCAACATGACCAGGGACCCCAACAAAAAACAATATCTTTATGCTTAGTAAAGATGCGGCGTAGCCAAAGTTGGATACGGAGGACTAAGGGGTGAGGTGTATCAAATTTTTGTATAGCCTGTAAGCACAAAGGGAGTCTGAGAAAACCCACAAATGATGACACAGGCATAGATGCAATACGGATAAGTGCTGTAAGGAGGAAATATAATTCAGCATTTAAAAAATACTTGCTGAAGATAGTAAATGCCCTTGTACGACGCTGTCCGAAACACTGCTGCGAATCCTACGCCGTCAGAAGACTTAGAGCCATTGTGTACACAGCAAGGGCATGAGAATGAGAGTGAAAGTGGTCAAGAAAAAGAGAGCGGAAGCGACCGTAGACAGTTGGGCTTTCGAGAAAGGGGGGGGAGAAAGAACAGACTCGAACAGCTGGAATTTTCCCAGGGGGGTGGGGAAAAGTGAGATGCTACATGTACATAGAAAGGTGGTAGTTGAAGAAAGACAAGAGCGAATGAAGGCGAAGAGAGAAGGGCGGAGTAAGCAGGGCGGCGAACAAATAAAGATGTCTACTAATATCAGTGACCATTCTATAAATGGAAGGATTGCGGAGATCATGAGAGCGTACATAGTAGCGCAGGCAATGGGCATCACGGCGATCGGATAAGGATGGAACGTTCGCTTCTGCATAGAGGCTTTCGACAGGGGAAGAGCGAAAAGCACCCAAGCAAAAAACGTAACCCTTTGGGTGATGAATGGGGTTAAGGCTGAGGGGAGTAGCAGGAGATGCCGCTGAATAGATCTGGTCACCATAATCAAGTTTCGATAAAAAAAGGGGTGGAATGTAGGTGAAGGGGGGTTTTCGACGATCAGCTCCCCCAAAAGATGAGCAAGGGTTTTAAGAAGGTTCAGCCGGCTGTGACAAGTTGCCTTCAGAGAGTAATGTGAGGTTTCCAGGAAAACCCTACGATCAAAGAAGAGGCCCAGAAACTTGACTGTATCACGTTCAGGGATACGTGAGCCATAGAGGTACAAAGGATGATCGGAGATGACAGAGCGTCTAGTGAAAGTGATTTGGTGGGTTTTAGTGTGGAAAATTTAAACCCATGTGTGGTGGCCCAATTGGAAACACGGTTCGACTGCATGCTGGGGGAGAAACTGTAAGGAGGTGACAGTCAGCGCCTCCCACAGGCAATAGCGAAGTCATAAACCCATAGAGTGATGACCAAATATTTGATGGAAAGACTAGAGGCCAAATCATTAATAGCAAGGAGAAAAAGTGTTGTGCTCAGAACACATCCCTGGGGGAAAACCTTCATTTGGGATAAAGTCCGGGGAGAGCACATATTAACCGAACACAGAAATGCCCTGTCAGTTAAAAAGTTCTTAAGGAAGGATGGTAGATTGCCTCGAAGGCCAAGGAGTGGGCTTGGGCTAAAATATTATACCTCCCAAGTTGTGTCATAGCCTTCTCAAGGTCAAAAAATATGGAAATAACTGAGTGGTTATTCGCAAAGGCATTACGAACATACGTATCCAAACCCGAAAAGGGGGTCTATGGTAAACGTCCCTTACGAAAGCCATTTTGACGAGGGGAGAGACTGTTGTGTGTCTTAAATACCACACTAAACGTCTATTTACTAGACGTTCCATTACTTTGCAAACTGCACTGGTAAGAGCAATGGGACGATAGGGGAGGTTTCATGTCCCGTAGTGCCTGGTTTGCGGAAAGGGAAAAACAAGGGGCGGATTTCCACAGCTGTGGAAGAACTCCTTGTGACCAAATTTAAATTGTAAAGGCGTAATAGGACTGAAAGGGCTGACGGGATGTAAATGTTGTAGCATACGAATATGAATGTCGTCGGGCCAGCTGCCGATGTCGACAAGCTGAGAGTTTTGCCTCCATTTCTTAAAGTGTAAAAGGCACATTATACTGTTCTTCTTTTGAGAGAAGAAAAGTCCAAGGGTGCTAACTCTCTGGCAGACTTTGAGGAAAAAAATGAGGGGCATAGATGGAGTCCCTGAGAAATACGGACCAGATGATTGCCAATTTCTTTGGGCAACATCTAGTGGTTTGCTATATCAACACCGGCAACCCGCAGAACAGGACCCGGGGGTCAGGAGAATATTTCCACTCAGTTTTCGTACTTTTTTCCAGACTGCACTCATAGAGGAAGCAGAGGTG
This sequence comes from Cherax quadricarinatus, assembly GCF_026875155.1. Lineage (NCBI taxonomy): Eukaryota > Metazoa > Arthropoda > Malacostraca > Decapoda > Parastacidae > Cherax > Cherax quadricarinatus. Next base: position 3,270 of record NW_026474649.1, read on the forward strand.
ATGGTGGAGACATAATCTCCCCAGCAAGTGCGTTTAGCGTCACGGATGACACGGCGAGCGATCGCACGCTTCTGTTTAAAATCAAGGAGTCGCTCTGTGGTTCTATTGTCCCGGTACCTGCCCCATGCAGCGCGTTTCAAACGTACTGCACGAGCACAAGCGGGAGACCACCAAGGCACGCATTTCTGAGAATGCCTGCCCGAAGTTTGGGGTATAGAATGAGAAAGCTGCGGTGAAAACGGAGGACGAGAAGAGTGTAAAAGCTCATCGATGGAGGACGAAGAAGGAACCTTTTTAAAAAACAGTCAGGTGTGAGTAAAGGTTCCAATTTGCCCGATTAAATTGCCAGCGTGGGGTGCGAAGAGTGGCGAATATAAAGGGGGAAAGTAAGAATGATTGGAAAATGATCACTGTCATGTAAGTCCGGAGAACAGACCAAGTAAAGTCTAATGCGGTGGTGGAAGAGCAAACTGAGAGATCGATGCAAGAGAGAGTATGAGTCCGAGGTCAAAAGGGGTGTGAGTACCTGTATTTAAAACATGGAGGGGGTGGGTGGCAAAAAAGCCTCTAACTGAATTCCTCGGGAATCACAGTGAGACCCTCCCAGAGGAAATGGTGGGCATTAAAATCCACCAAGTAACAGAATCGGTTTGGGGGTAATGACGAAACAAGGAAGGCAAAATCCGGAATAGATAATGCCCGAGAAGGAGAGAGATATAAAGAACAGAGCGTATACCACCTATGTAAGTGGATACGGGCCCGCTGTTGTAATGCAGCGAAGTATGAACAAATAGCTGATGGTACGGAATATCAGTTTCGGAGAAGAAGGGCACTTTCATTAAAGGTCCCTAGGAAAAGGATCTGAAGAATACAATAATTTTTAGCCTGAGATGTGAGAAATAAAAGCAGAGTGTAATTTTGGTTCCTGTAAGCCCAAAACCAACAGGGGCAAACTTTGGGGGAGTAAAATCTGAAGCTCACCCCGATTACCCCTGAGGCCACGTATATTCCAAATGTAAAAAGGCCATTTATTGGCAATGATAAAGATACTTGAAATCCGCAAAGGTAAGGGTTCCTACGGATAGAAGGGGTTTGAAAAGTCCACATGCGGAGGCAGTGGAAAATGTTCAAGCAGCGAAGGAACGGTTGCGCTGTGAAGAAAGGAGTTGCGCAGATGGAGCAGAGGAGAGAGAAAGAGCGGAAGGTGGATCAGTGTCCATTGATGGTTTGGTCTCTGCAATATATTCAGAGATTGCTTCAAGTGTTTCGGAATTCAGAGATGTCGTATGGAGAAAAATATTGGGAATGGTAGGGGAGGATGAGTAAAGATTGGAATGTATTGGACTGTACCAAGGTAGGGGGGGGGGGAAGGGTGGAGGGGGAAATGGAGAAGCGTGGCAGGGGACAGAAGAGACAGGAACCTGGGAGTGGCAGAAGAGGAAGAAACTTGGGAGGGAACAGGGGGGGAAGGTACATTACGAGGAGGAGGGTGAACCTCTGCACTTGTAATGAGCAGTGAGAGGGGAAGAAACTAGGGACAGAGAAAAGGGAGGGTAAAATGAGAGGTGGAAGATGGGGAGGAGGTGTTTTCCCGGGCCTTTTTTTTTACTTTTGAGAAGTAGAGGGACGATTGGGAAGAGGTGTCGTACGAGGTCTCGTCGATACTGAGGCTTGTAAGAGAGAACTCGAAGAAGCGAGATTAGACTGAGGCGTTGAAGTAGGGACGTCTGAGCCGAGGACAGCAAAAGGATTAGATACAGGAGTGATTATGGGGGGAGGTAACACAGAGGTGGGTGTAGAAGATGGGATACCAGAAGTGGGGGGACGTTTTGAAACACGGGAATAAGAAACACGTGGGAGTCTCCCTTGGAGGCGGAGATGAGAAACTGCCAGGCATAAGGGGGACCTTCTGTCTCTTTTTAGGTAACGGATTTCCCGCTCGTTTAAATAGACCTGACAACGGCGAGAGTACGAAGGGTGAGCCTCATGACAGTTAAGGCAAGAGGGAGATCGATTGCAAGACGTATTAGAATGGTCATCGGCACCACAGACTGGGCATTCGGCGATAGATCTGCAATATTTCGCTGGATGGCAAATCGCCAGCAATTTTACACTGTTGTGGTGTAGGGATCACCTTTCGAAACTTGTAACGATTTTCCTGCTATATAAACTGAGGATGGGAGTTCTCGGCTGTCAAAAGTTAAACGAGCCACATTGCTAGGGTATCGTCTCCCCCACGGGGAGGAAGAACGTAAGTGTCTACCTTGAGGATTGGGAGATCTTGGAGTTCCAGCTGTTCTAGAATGTCCGGTGCCACATGTCTGGAAATTTTGTTGAACTATGGTATGGGGCAGAATAACGGTACCACTACAAGAAATTTAGGGAATGATGTTTTCAAGGGTGACAGGAACAGTATCTATATGGGGAAAAACGAGAGAGCTCACGAGCCTGGGTAGCATTCTGTACGGTAATGATGCGCGTCCGCTCTTAAGAGCATGAAAAGAAATATCTTTACCAACATGGCGTAGGAGTGCCTTGCCAATACTATGGTCAGAAAGATAGGCAGTAGAGGAAGTTGGTCGTAAAGTGAAGAATTTAGTCCACTGTTCATCTGAAAATGAAACGTGGAAAGGTAGTGAAGGACGTGTCGACGTTTCTGAGAAGAACGAGAAGGTGAAGGTGGAGAAGTATCATCAGCAGGTAATTGTCGTTTACGTTTAGGCGTGGGACCAGAGTTGGTCCGACGTGGAACGGGTCGGCGATTGAAAATTGCCGCACCGTAAGGGAGAGGCCGGAAGCATAGTCAGAGGAGAGCGAAGGTCTGACAAATCGAAACGAGTCAGTCGAGGCCTCAGTACCCGAAGCAGGTGAGGGAAAAAGCACCGGCAATAGGTACAGAGGCATGAGGAATGTCTGAAGAGTGGTCCAAAGACGAGGCGGGTCAGAACGGGGTGCGGTATCAAGAAGGGGCCCGGGGGTACCAGGTTCATGGACTAGGGCTGCCATGGTTAGGTTACTTCTATCTTTTTGTTTTTAAGAAAAAAAAAGAAAGAAGAAAAGAAAATAAAAAATAAAAAAAAAGAAAAAAAAGGGGGGACCGGGGAGGGATAGTTCCTAGGAGGAATGAAAGGGCCCGAAATCCCCTCCGCCCCAAGAGGACTCGACACCGCTAGTAGCGCAGATGCAGCATGGAACCCGTGCCATACCCTACCCTTCATGCCAGTAAACCCGCAATCATGGGGTAGCAACCTCACATCTGCCGAGCTACCTCGGTGGACAAAAGAGGGCGGCCGGATATCCGCCACAAAGCATACCTCCTTCAGCCACCACCCCCGGAATCCCAAAAAATGGCTTCCAGAGATACACCCTCGCCAAAAGACAAACCCAAAGCTACTCCGGGATACCGGAGAGGGGTCGGGACATCCCCAGGCAATTTCCCGATTCCACGGCAAAATACGCCACGCCAAGAAACCTCAACGGAATGGGGTGGACCCTGGTGTCCTTTCCTCTACTAGGAACTAGCGTGCCTGTGGGAGAAATCCCAAAGGACAAAAAGAGGAAGGGCAAAAGGGAGGAGTGGGGAGGAGGAGGAGGAAAGGAAAAAGGGAGGATGGGGAGGATGGGTAGGGGGGGGGGAGATTGGTGGGTAATTAGGTTCGGTCTGAGGAAGAAGACCGATAGGTCTAATTCCTCAGACCAAGAGCCTCTTCACCACGCCAAGGAGCCCCCCTTGAAGAGGTCACACTTTGTAAATGATTTTGGAAATGGTCGAAGTCAGACCGAAACGTCGTCGTAAGCTCCTATGTGCGGGTATGTGCGTAACGCATCGCTTGGTTAATATATTTATTAATATATTAAAAAAAAAGCACTAAACCTGTTCGGCTAACAGTGTCCCGCACTGAGCTAGATACCATCACATCTTCCGTCCAGTAATACCTGTACCGGTACAAAGGATATTAAAAGGCCGCATATTCCGTTTAAATAGTCTAGAAATTGACAATTACCCTTTCTCATCCTCTAGAAGTAAGTGAGACACATCATGCTCGTTGAGAAAATGCATGGGAGTACATGGGGGAGACAGAGGAATTGGATAAACCCACATAAAGGCTATCTAATGAGGACTATCTACTATCGAATATAGACTATCGGGTATTATCTAAATGTAAGAATCTAGGATAGTAAATTAGATTTAGAATTCAATAAAGCACTTACGATATATTTTTTTTCCCTTTAGTATGGTTAAACATCGCTAAAGATGTAATCACTAATTTTCACTGTTAAAATTTACCTTCGCAGTGCTGGGAGCGCCGGGGGGAAAAAGCCTTGTTTTAGAAGCCCAGAAATGAACCCGTCTGTGAACCGCTTCGAAGCCTGTTGAGGGTTCAGTTTTGCTCGGATGGTTGGATTGGTTAGGAATAACAGTTCGCAGTTTTATATACACCGGCAGGTGTGTATGATTAGGTGTTATATACACCTGGAGGTTTGAACATTTAAGTGTTATATACATCGAGAGGTGGGTGTGTCTCTCACTGTATACATACTGAGTGGTATTTATCTTTAAGTATATATATATCGATTATGTAAACACCCAGAGATATCCGTGTATATAAACCTGTGTATATACAGTGTATATACATCTAGAGGTATATGTGTATATAAATTAGTGTATATACATCAATGTAAATACACCCAGAGGTATCTGGGTATATACATTGAGAGATGTGTTTCTATGTATATACACATCTTCCCACCCGCACTTCCTCTTGTATTCACAAACGTAAGAAGAAAGGGGCACTGCAGCAGGTCTACTGGCCCATGCGTCCAAGTCACCTACCGGCCTAAGCCGCTGGCCCAATCTATTCAGGTCCAAGTGACATCCACTTCTCCTGTACACTCTGAGATTGCATTCTTAAATCTACTCCAAACCTTCTCAACGCCCTACTCGTTACCTATACACAAATAGCCCGCACGTATGAGAGGAGCTTACGACTACGTTTCGGTCCGACTTGAACCAGTGACTGAAAATGGTCCAAGTCGAACCAAAACGTCGTCGTAAGCTTCTCTCTCCTATGTGAGGGTTGTTTGTGTATTGTTCCAATCTTGGTATCGTCCATTCTTCTTTATTGTACTCTTTCTAGTCCATCTTTCTCCCAACAGTTTGCATTTTCCCTTATCTCCTTTAATTTATCTACTTTCACTTTTCTCTAACCCACAGATAACATTCTCCTTGTACCCCATCTACCTCTTACTCTCACCACAGCTTCCAACTAGACAATGATGTGACATACCTGTCGCTCCTCTAGTCTGGAGAAAAAGAAGTTAATTGATGAGCATCATCACTAGCTGAGCATCTCTTGTTTTGAATGTTCTAGTTATCCATGCTGTTCACTGTCCTTACCGTAGAAGTAACATAGTTGTGATCTTTGAATGTGAGATGTTCAGACATCATTACTCCCAAATCTTGCAAATGGAACTTTCACTCTATCGAATGACTCGATTTTGTCCTCTGGTCAGGACAAGTCCTGGCAAACCTACATGAACACGATTTTGTCCTGTCCTCCGTTAGTCTTTTTCTTCCATTCATATTATCTGAGGTCCACTGGAAGACTTGATTTATATCCGCATGAAGATTTCCTGCCTTCAGGGGACGCCACTCTCATAGAGATTCTGGTGTCATCCACAAAAGATGTTACGGTGTTCTGATTTATGGCTTTCTAAATTTCGTATATAAGAACGAGAAAGAGAAGTGGGGTGAGTACTGTGCCTTGAGGAACAAATCTTTTCACTCTCCCTACTACTAAACAGAGTTCTATTTGTTATATGTAATGGATTTATATATATATATATATATTAAAATATATAATATATTAAAATATATATATATATATATATATATATATATATATATATATATATATAAATCGAGTTATTAAGTAGGAACACTGCCCAATAAAAATGAAAAAAAATCCTAAATAATAAAAGCGCACATTAAAACTCCATTATGGCCTCATCATTTTAAAACTGGTTCCCAAATATACCGCAGCTTTCATAAATGATTTTAATATCCTCGTTGAACGCGGTTTCATTAAGCCATGAAGTGATATATTGGTTCCAGATGCTTTGTGGGTGCCCGTGTGTGCTGATGTTTGCACCTGTTGTTTATATGCATATATATGTCGTGCCGAATAAGTAAAACTTGGGATATTTGTTTTAAATAGCAACGTTCTTCCCTTTCCGAATAAGGCAAGCTAAAATTTGTGAATGCAATAATTTCGCAAAAATCATTCTGATCCTAACGGGAAAAACACATTTCATTGTATTGGTTTATTAAATTATTGTAAACTTATCTAAAATATATTCAGTTAAATAAGGCTAAATTAAATTGAGCTTGTTATAATAAGGCTAAGTAAGTTTTCTAAGGTTCTTTTGGTAAAAAAAATTTATTAATTTTTACATTAACATAAATGAAAAAATATATATATCTTTCAACGTATAAGACAAAATTTTAGAAAGGACTTAATTTTAAGCGTAGTTCTTGCTAATTGACCAGTTTTTATCTATTCGGCACGATATATATATATATTATATATATATATATATATATATATATATATAATTATATATATATATATATATATATATATAATATACATACATATATATATATATATATATATATATATATATATATATATAATATATATATATATATATATATATAATAGGAAAATGGACAGAGGTGTTTTGAAAAGTAGGTCGTACACTGTACCATCGGAGGCCCGTGGCCTGGTGATAAAAGCTCTTGTTTCACACACTGAAGGTCCGAGTTCGATTTCCGACAAGGATAGAAACATTGGGCGTGTTTCCTTACACCCTGCTCTCCATGTTCACCCATCAGTAAAATGGGTACCTGGGTGTTAGTGGACTGGTATGGGTCGCATCCTGGGACACTGACCTAATTTGCCCGAAATGCTCAGCATAACAATGCGGCTTTTATATATAGTAGTATGTCACTGATGTCAGCTATGGTACCTGTTACATGTACTGGTAGAAATAAGGATAATATAATAATAATAATAATAATAAATATCATCATCATCATCATCATCCAGCCATGGTAACTTCAACACGGAAGGAACTCAACAGTTACTTATGCAATCTTACTGCACCATTTCATCCCTAATTGTGAACTACTTTGGCTACGACCCCCCTGTCCTTGGACTACGATCCCCCTGTTCGTGGCTACGACCCTAGGTTCTTGGTTACGACATCCCCTTCCTGTTCTTGCCTACGACCCCCCCCCTGTTCTTGGCTACGACCCCCCTGTTCTTGGCTACGACTCCCTGTTCTTGGCTACGACCCCCCCTGTTTCTTGCCTACGAACCCCCTGTTTTTCCTTACGACCCCCTGTTCTTGGCCACGAGCTCCCCGTTCTTGCCTACGACCCCCCTGTTTTGGCTACGACCCCTAGATAAGTTTTCTCCCTTGAAAGCCCATATTATCAGTAAATTCAGCTGAATTTAACTGAGAAATGATAACCTGGAGTTTACCTGGAGAGAGTTCCGGGAGTCAACGCCTCCCGGCCCGGTCTGTGACCAGGCCTCATGGTGGAACAGGGCCTGATCAACCAGGCTGTTACTGCTGGCTGCACGCAATCCAACGTACGAGCCACAGCCCGGCTGGTCAGGTACCGACTTTTGGTGCCTGTCCGTGCCTGCTTGAAGACAGCCAGGGGTCTATTGGTAATCCCCTTTATGTATGCTGGGAGACAGTTGAAACAGTCTTTGGGCCCCTGACACTTATTGTGTTGTCTCTTAGCTTGCTAGTGACACCCCCGCTTTTTTATTGGGGGGATGTTGCATGTCTGCCGAGTCTTTTGCTTTTGGAGAGAGTGATTTTCGTGTGCAAGTTTGGTACTAGTCCCTCTAATTTTTCCAGGTGTACATAATCATGTATCTCTCCCGCCTGCGTTCCAGGGGTACAGGTTAGGAACTTTAACGCTCCCAGTAATTG
>NW_026474650.1:0-10355 GCF_026875155.1 Cherax quadricarinatus
AGTTGGGTCTGTCACGAGTGTTCTGAAGCTTGGAGCATTTGACAGTGTAATGAGAAAGGAAGGCATCTACAGAGTCAAAGCCAGGACCAAGAGTCTTACAGGGAAAGTTGTGTATAAGGGATGCTTGTTAGGTATCTTTATTGTTTCAGACTATGGAACGGTACTCTTCTCCAGACTGAGGGACTGACCACCTCAAAACTTTAAGGGTGATGGACTGATTACATCGTCTTCAAGTCTCTTCTGCTTCTATCAACTTTTCTGTACTCAACTGAAGAAGCCTACTGTGTAGGCGAAACGTTTCGAAATAAAGATACCTAACTGTTGCATATGTGTCTAACCTAACAACCTGTCGGTATTTTATACCATTTTATTGTTCATAAGAGATACTTCAACAAGACTGTGACTGTGAAGGCTACAAGAAGGGTAGACAGTTTTAGCAGAGGACCAGTTAACAGAATGACTGATCTCTAACATTACAGAAAAGAGCATCACTGATGTCGGCAAGTATAACACTTTTTTTTTGTTCTTTGAGTCTGCCAGGATAAGAGGCGCAAGTCTCTCCAAAGTATTAGAGAGAACACGAAGTACACGGGAGGAAAGGTACGAACTAGATTACTGCGAAGGATGTTAGCTATAATAAACATATTGATAATCGCTAACCATGATTATAAAATGTCTTTATTGGTTAACTTATCGGAAACATGTGAAAAAGTGAGAAAATTAATAAAATGCAAAATGTAAAGGTAGTAAAGGGATGAATGTAAATGACTATAAAGGCAGAAGCGAGACTGGTAATAAGCGAAACAGAGATATGCATATGGAATAGAATAAGAAGACTGCACCATAATACCACGAAAAAGCATTATCTGAGGAGATATATTCAGTGAAATGTAAGGAGAAGCACTCAGGAACTTACACCAAACCTTCACTGATCTACACTTTCCTTCCTTTTTCATCAAAGATTGCAAGAAAAGAGCTCTTCAGATCAATTCTCCACGCACCAACACCACTCCTGACACAGGTATAATCCTTCCCAACAGTCAAGTTGCACTGAACGTTTCCAAGGTACTCGCACAAAATAGCACTAGAGTTGCCATCGTATCCAGCACTTCCATAATGGATCTAACCAGGACAAAATCGAACCACCACGAACCAGGAAATGCAGGAGTTTACACAATAACTTGTGGAGGTTGTGACAGCCTCGTAAGACACAGTCGCTCCTCACCTCAAGAAGTGTTCCTTCGATCCCCGTTGGGGAGGGGAACCTATAGTCATCGTACCAGCGCCTGACTTACTCCTTCATGATGCTTGCAAACCGTGTAAGGATCAAACCCAACAGTGGAGTAATAAATGGCTCTACTAAACTTGCCCTTGCTGCCGCTGTAAAGACTTGCCTGCAGGTTAAATTTACAGCCATCCACTCGACGAAAGACTCGTTCATCGCGTCTGTACTGACATTATGAAGCCTCATAGCTGATGGCCGACACCTCTATGAAAACCCTCAGAGACCGACAGTTCACCATCTCCCCTACACCTTTTTTGCTGGCGAAACGTTCCGTTTTCGTCAAACGGCTGGACAAACTCGTCACTTCTTTATCGATTGAGGATCTCAAGACCTCTATCGAGGGAATAAAATACCTGGGCGTCGATTGAACATATCACCAAAATCCCCAAACGCCTCTACAATGACAAGCTGACCTTCTCCAACATGGATGGCTACAAGGCAATGTCTGCACCAGCACCCTCTATCATATCCATCCAAGTCACAAAACCCGAACTTTTCGCCCCTTCTCCCCCATGCTGGACCTGCTACTCCTACACCACTCAACCCTGACTGTCCTCAAAAGGGGGAAGAAGTCGCACAAACTGGGGTAAAGAGGCCAAAAACTTCAAGAATGTTCTACTACCACTCCCTCTCCTACCTGCCTCAACTGCAAGGGTACTCCCACACCCTTGCAGCAAAATGCCCTCTACGTAAAGAATCCTGTCTAAGAAAATCTTTAAAGAAACCAAGAAGAACACCCTAAATCCCCAACATACGCCGCCATTGAAAAAATTCAATCAAAACCACCAAACCCTTCAAGCACACAAGAATCACCCCCCCCACCCTTCCCTCCTCCTTCCTACCGCTCCACCCAAAGGTGCTATACTGTAGTGTATCACACCTACTAATGCGCAAACCCTGGCTCTTAAACACAACAATCAATGAACTTTTTCCCTAAACAACATCCCAAAAATTTCAACTTTCCAGACCACCACCATCAAAACCCCTAAGCTAACCCACATTTTTAACTTCACCTAAACCCCCGCCCTACTCGATCTCTGACCAAGACTCTACCCCAAACCAACACCACCGCTACTCCACCTTTCCCCTCCCACCCCAGATCAACAACCACAACCCCAACACTCCCTCCCTCCCTCAACACAGTCACGAAGAAAAAATAAACCAGAACATTAGAAAAACCCCGACGACGACGAATAGTAGTCAAAGAAGTACCGAAAAAAACCACAGGAAACGTTACCTAAGCCAAGCCTTTAAGGGCCCTCTAACCTTCTAACCCCCCCCCAACCTCCCCCCAAAAATGAGCGCACTGATATGCCCCACTTAATGAAAGGGGAGCGTTAAGTCCCCAAACCTCCCCAATTCCTTTGAAACCCCTTTTTCTTACCTCGGACGAATCTGAACTCTCCAACCCAGAATCAACTATTCCACATGCGAAGAAACTTAAAATACCAATTGGCCCCCACCCCAAAAACAAAGTGTACCCAAACACACAACCACCCCGCACACACAACTGAGCCTCCCGACTCCTGACGCCCACCAAACCACTTTTCACTTCGCGAAGCATACACCCACGAGCACTGTCACGTCTGCTCTCTCCTCATCCCCTCAACATGCCCCTCTACACTGCCCCATGCCACCAGCGGGTTTTTAACCCTCCTTTCATCTACAACTAAAACCTTCCTCCACCGACTATTTTTCGTCTGCCCACATTTCCCCCCACCACCCCGAGCCCAACGAAGAGCCGGGCAGTGTGTTGTCAATGTCTGCCCCACGTCAATTTGCGCGGGGTTAAGCTCGGCTCTTTTTCTACAACTAAGAACACTCCCTCCAGCATTTTCTTCGCCTGTCCCGCTTCCCCGCTCACCCTTTTGGGATCTTACCCGAACTTTTTGTCGTTTGGTACGTTTTTAACGGGTTGACAAAGCTCATGGGGGCGAAAATTTTACAATAAAATGTCAAAATTTGTTTTCACTGGTCTTTACCTAAATAATTTTAGATAAGTTTTTAGTAATTTATATAAAAAACACAGAATGTATACAAAACCGACAGGTTGGTAATAAGACAATAGGCCAGTTTGGCAACCCTTTTTTCATCGAATACAGAAAAAGGGAGAACCCTAGAAGTGAAACAGTAATCATCCATCACCCTTTGAATCGTAGAATTGAGGGTTTTCATCCCTCACCTGTAAAGTTCAGCCCATAGTTCCGACAACCCTTGAACCCAAACCCCCTTTAAGTGAAACGTTGGACTGAAGGGGGCCCGACCTCTCAGTGGGACACTCACTACTACTACTCCCCTGCACCTCTCTTTCCACAGTATTTAATCTCCGCAGTCCCCTTGATCTTTAATAGTTCCTGATATGGACGGGGAACATCCCGGGTGAGGGGCTGACAACCCAAATTTTACACTTCAAGGGATGGGCTGATTAATCGTCTTACATCTCACTGTTCCTCCCACTTTTTTGTATTCGACGAAGAAGACTACTGTGAGCGAAACGTTTCGGGAAAAAAGTTGCCCAACTGTTGCCTATTTTCTTACTACCATAAAAAACACAAAATATTTTTTTTCGTTGGTTTAGAATGATTTTCGCCAAATTTTTCATACACAAATTTCCGCTTGCCATATTCGCAAGAAAAAACGTTGCTATTAAGCCAAAAAAGCAAGTTTTACCTATTCCAAAAAACTATAATATTATAAAATTTTATATATATAATATATATAATAATAATATATATAATAATATATTGTGTGTTGTGTGTGTGTGTGTGTGGTGGTGCGTGGTGTTGTATATCGTTGTGTATGTTGTACTCCCTAAAAGTGGTTTCAGGGTCTTTTACGGCCCCTTTAGGACCGCTACTGGTTCCTCCCCCCTCCCTGCCCAAGCCTTATCTACCTCACTTTTAAAAAAAGTATGGTTTTCCCCCTACACTACTCACTTTGGGGGTGTGTGTGTGTGTGTGGGGGTGTGTGTGGGGGTGGTGTTTGTGTGTTTTGGGTAAAGCTTCAAAACAGATAAATTGATAAACGAGACACTTTCTAACACGGGTATCTTCATTCTGCAAAACCCTTTACCAGACAGGGCTCCAACTACCTCCAGTCATCAAATACTTAAAAATTTCCCCCCGTAGAGGGGGCTGCTCTCGAGTTCCGTCCCCCCCCCCCCCCTCCCAACCACCCGTTTGAACTTTTCCCCGTAGTTCCCCAAAAGTTTTTTGGGCCGGGAGGCGTAGTCTCTTTCTCCGTTTATTAAAACCCCCTTCTAACACACAGTAACTCGAATTTTTTTCCCCTTTTTTTTTTCCGAACTTTAGCTATATTCTCCAATTCTAAAATCTTGAACGGCCCCCTTTTTCCTTTCTATATTTTTCTATAAATTTTAACATTTAAAATTTTCCCAGAACATCACTTATTCTCACCTGGGAAAACGTTATTCTCTTGGCGTTTTTCTTGCGTTTAAAAATGAATTTCCGCTTTTTTTCGTACGCCATGTGTAGGATAGAAAAAGGGTTTCTTGAGGGCTTACTCCTGCTTTTCTGAAGCTAGATTTGGTTTCAATACCACTATTTTTTCTCTTTTTCGTCAAAAATTGAAAAAAAAATTTTTTTTTACTTTTCCTTAGTGCCATTTTTTGTAACAAATGGGAAAACGGAAAGATAATTTCTTTCCGCTCTAAAATTATGTTGGTGCAGTTGCATTTTGTCCTTTCCATAAAGTTTTCTTTTTCCCCCATTTCCAAGCTTTCATTTTGTAATTTTATTGCTACGGTCTCAATTTTTCCATTTTCTGCTGCCTTTTAAAACCAAAAGGGGCTCTGTCTTCACGTTTAATCCCCCTGAAATTTTCCCTTTCTCTGAACGCTTTCTCTAAAAGACGAATTTTCGTGCAGTGTATTCAACTTCAAAAATACAAAAACTAAAAATTTGGATCGGGTGCTGCATAGGGGCTTTTCTGTTAACATAAGCCCGAATGGGAAATCCAAAAATATAACTAGGGATCCTTCTCACGGGTAAATATACAACAAAAATTTTTGCCATGCAGAAAAATTATTTTTACATAAGTCTTCAAAGTATTTTAGGAAGTTTGACCTCAATCCTTCTGTTAAAATGGGAAAAGGTAACGCTCTTAAAAGGGGCTTAAACCATTGCTAACACATTTAAACATTACAGCAATTAAACTTGGCTATTTAAACCCCCAAATTTTCACGAGATATTCGACCATCGTCATTAGAATAAAAATTTCACCATATTTTGGACTTAAATTTTTTAATTGCAGCCACGGGGTAGCTAAGCGTAATCATCTGGTTGGGGTAATTTGTACTCTCTGAAAGAGGGGAAATAAAGACGAATTATATAAACAGAAACACGTTCGTATAAGAATACGTTTTTCGTATCTAAAAATGGATTTGTGTCTGATTTTTCCCTCTTTGAATAGCAATTTGCAAATGTAAAAAGTTTTTACAGTAATTCCACATGGAAGAAATTCTCGCATAAAGAAAGGGGCCCTTGTTTTTATTATATTTTTTCATGGACAATTTTAAGACTGTTGATCATGCAACGGGCAGTGTACCCTAAATCGCCAGGTTTAAAAAATTTTTAAATAGAATTGTATATGAAATTCCACTCTGGGTGATTTTTCGGCACTTCTCCGGCATGAAATTCTTGTGAGCTTAATAAATTCCACCTGAAAAGAATAAAAGATTTTATAACAAAACAAAGGTAAATCGGAATTTCCCCGTCTGTGATTTTGTCGCGCATTTACCGGGCTGTGAAGATTGAAAAACCCAAAGTTCCAAATTAGCGGTACTGGAGCAGCAGTAGTGCAAACACAGTAGAGAAACAGCCAGACTAACACAGTACAGTAGCAGAGAGTAATAACACATAACAGCCAGCATAGTAACATCACTAACAGCACCACAATAGTAACAACATCAAAACAGAAACAGCGACCAAACAGATTAGTTTTTCACTGCAACACAATAACACACTAGCATACCCATAACAAAATTACACACACAATAATTGCATCAGCATAGTTTTGTGAACAAGCATCATTATACATATTTTTCTTTCCCGGGTGTTTACACTGGACGGGTTTACACATAACACAAGGGGAAACACGCTGGGAGTCTTTGGTTATTCGCAGCGAAAAAAAATTCAGGGTGGGCCTCGACGATTTTTAAAACAAATTTTGAGTCATGTTTTTGGGCGCCCAAAAATTCCTTTGGTAAAATACCGGCTGTTAGCGTTTTTATTGCTGCACGGGGTCGCCCTAAAAATTTGAATCCATGTGTTGGATGTCATTTGTGCATTTTTTTAATTTTATTTTCTCCCAGCTGTCGTTTCCCCGCTGTCCTGACGCCCGCCTCCATACCCCCCACTCCCAGTCCTTCCCACCATACCCGCTCCACCATTTTTGACACAATACAAAACGTTTTCGTGAAAACAAAGAAAATTTTTATGAAGAGGTTATGAGGGAGGGAAAATTTTTATGGCTTACTACATACACATAATTTGAAAAAAGGATCCCACATGGTTTTAAAAAAAGGGATTGTTGATGTCAAATTTCTAATGTTTTTCATAGGGCATTTGAGATGAAACAACATAGTGTTAAAACATAACTTTTAAATGAAGGGGGTAGTGGCATGGGGGATCAAGGATACTTTCTACTGGGGAAATAGTTTCCATTGTGGTGACCAGCTCAACGTATAAGACAGATTTTTTTTTCTTTTGAAACCCAAATAGTTTCAGAGAATTCCACTAAACTGAACATTCCAAGACTCTTTCAGGTGCCAGCCAATATTCCCCCCTCAGGGATTCAAGTCCGGCAAAGGGTTTCCTCAAAACCCCTTTTTTAACATTATTTCGTTCACCCTAACAGACGACAAATCAAAAAAACCGCTTGCCCCCCACTCACCCTCAACACTCACACAATCCGTGGATTCCAATTTCCATCACTCAAATCTGTTTTACCCCTATCCCTCTAATTGTCTTGGACAACCCTTACCTTACCCCTTCCCCCCATCCAGATTTACATCCCCTTTTAAAACTTCTATTTTGTTTCATCTTCTCTAAATTCCTAAACCACCTCACATCCCCCCCTTCACCATCTGTAAAAAAATTTCTGAAAACCCACACTTTCACTTGCTTCTAAATCCATGCACCGAATGGGTTTTCATAATAAACACAACACAAACGGATATATCCCTGCCCACGCATTCTTTCGCGTGAAAAAGCCCGCATTTCCACCCTTATTTCAGTTTGGGCTTCCCATGGGTTTTGGGCCCCTGGGGGTGGTTCATTTAAAAGTTTGTTATTTCCTTCCTTCTACGGAGAAATTTTTCCCTCTCGTCCCCACCAAAGCAACTCTTGAACAATCCACAGGGCTTGAAAAGCAATTACATCACGAAAAACCTAAGCTATATTTTCCATCCCCCTTTTTTTTGTTTTTTCTTTTGTATTATTAGGGGATTCAAAGAGTTCCTGGGCCGCTGTATAGAAAAAATATAGATTACCCTCACCTAACTGAAACGACACCCTCGAAATATTCCCTTGGAGGGTATTCCGATCCAACCTCTGACCTTCTCGAAAAATTTCCCAAACTTTTTTTCCCCAAAAGCGCTAGGCATCGGATTTTTGCTTAAATCTCCTCCACGCATTAAAACCGCCCTTGAGTGCCACTTTTTTTTTTAGGAAGAGAAAGACAACACAAGGGAAAGATGTGGGGGGGTAGGGAGGATGGGGGAAAAACTGCAAGTTTTTTTGGCCGAAATCTATGGCTTTCTGGGCTTTTAGCAAGCACGGCACAGTTTCGCACTACTTGCCTATTTTCAAAGTTTCCAGTCAAAAAGCTTTTACACACCTAGAGAAATTTCACGCACTTGCAACTTCCTAGATCCAACGACAGTCTTTGTAAATATCCTTCCTCACTTTTCAAAGCTGGTGTCTATTTTTGACGTTTGATAGCCCCCACAAATGCCATCATCTTCAACTTTACGTTCTTCCTGCACTATCAAGAAAACCCTTCAAACCTCACCAACCTATTTTATTTCACCAACGTTTTATCCAGCTTTAAAAAAGACCTACACACACGTTCGTGCACTTAAAATCATCTGGGGGAAACACATTTACAAAACAACATGAATCTAAAATTAAATATGTTTATTGCTAACTGGGCCTTCCTTGCACAAAAAAGGAAAGAGATAATATAAAAAGCAAATATTTTTTTAAAGTGGGTCAGGGCCCCTTACCTGAACTTATAATTGCTTAAACTTTTTTTAGCAATTTTACTCACCGTGTTAAATTTCTTAAAAAATAACCACCGCTACTCTGGTTACATGACCGGTCTCTAGTAACCCCTGACAAGAAACATAAACACAATGCATTTTAAGGGGGTCCTTTATTGACAACGTTTTTTGCCACACAGTGGGCTTTTTTTAAGACAACAATCTACCGGGGGAAGGTACGTGAGTATTTATGTCAGGTTCAAATGTTGAACCTGACTAGAATTCTGAATTTTGAAACCGTCTATAAAAAATCACGTACCTTTTCCCCCCCAGGAAACTGTTTTGACTTGAAAAAGCCCACTGTGTGGTCGAAACGTTTTTCAAAAAGATCCATTTAAAACCCTATGTGTTTTTTTTTCCCCTTGTGTCGGTATTTTAACCTTTATTTTCAACCCCTGACAATTTAAAAACCCCTGTTAGTTTTCCTCCTAACAAAAGCAACAAAACTGTTAATTAATAAAAATCATAGATACAAACGTTTTGTTTTATAAAACAATTTTTTGCTGATTAATTTGATTTTATAATGCTTATTTATTAACAATAAATAAGTTTACATAGGAAAATCCCCAATATAAAAAAATAAAAGGAATGCCTTTAAATTTCTCTAAAAAAAAAGGGAAAAAAAAATTTCATGGTAAAGAAAAATTAGGGTGAGGACAGAATTTTGTTTTCGAATTTGATAATAAACTAACTTAATATTTTTTCTATTGTGAAGCCACGACCACTTTTAAAAAAAATTAGGAATAACAATGGAAACTTTTTTCTAAAAAATCGTCCCGTAAAGGGAACAAAAAAAATTTCTTTATAAATTATCAAGAAATTAAATATATTAGGGAAGTAAATTAAAGTGTTTCAAATAAACGAGATTTTTAAAGGCTTAAACCCGGGTTTTATTTTAGTTTTCTCTTAAAACATTAATACTGAGGGTTTGCCACCAAACTTACAAAAGGGACCCCCCTTAAAATTTTTTTCACTCCGAAGTATGTTCAGTGCCAACTGCCGAATTTGTTCCAAAAAAATTGGAAGTAGATTAGTCCATTTCAACCCCCCAAAAATACACGACAAACGCACTTTCATAAAAAAACACTTTCATAATTGTCCATTCGGAGGAATCGTTATGCGGGGGTCCACTGTATATTGTATTCTTTATAAATACGTCATATAACTTTTAAATTAAACCCCTTTAAAAGGTCCAAAAAGATCGACGTTCAAATTCGTTATATTTTTAATATAAAAAAAAAAAGTAATAAAAGTTTTTTTTTTTTCACGTTTTCAAATGTAAAAAAAAAAGAAGATCTACATTTTTTTAACGTCTTTCAGATTTAAAAAAAACTATATTACTTTGACCATTTTAAGAAATTAATATGTTTTCATGTAAAATAAACTTTCTAAAATTTAAAGAACTTTGTTCTTTACGGGGAAAATGACAATTATACAACAACATTAAAACGATGCAACACTTGGATTATCTCCCAAAATAAAATTTTTTTTAAATAAAGACATGAGACCTAAATATTAATTTTTTTTATATTTTATTGAAAAACCAAAAACAAATTTTACATGTGACAAAGTAACAAGAAAAATCCCTTATATATAAACAAAAAAAACTCCCATTCCCTGCCCTTTCACTAAACTTTACATAAGAAAACCACTTCAACTAAAAAAGTTTTATAACCCCCCCCCCACAAAAAAAAAACAACCATACACATAAAATACATTTAACAAAAAAAAATCACCCACATCTTTAAATACTGGGTTTATTTCACCAAAATTGCAGCCATAAACACA
>NW_026474651.1:0-5000 GCF_026875155.1 Cherax quadricarinatus
CTCGATAATTTTTACTATTATAGTAAGGGTACTGATGGAGAAAAATACATGAAAGTTGTCAGCTTTTTTGTTTCCACCACAGTCAAGCTTTTTCGGTGTTCCCAAGTTACTTTTGTGAACAAGCCATTGTTTTTGTCACAAAGCCCCTGGGGAAATTGGGTGTCAAGAAGACACCGTAAACTGGCAAAAAATTTTATTTGGGCCCCCAAAGATGAAGGAAACAGTAGCTGATCAGGCGACTTGCCCGTGTGTAAAATGACAGGAAGCAGGCACTCACCCCCACCTAACCTCTTCTAGGGCCTATAGAAATTTCGTTATCGGGACTAGACATTGTTCAGATTTTTTAAAAAGGTTTTAAGACTGTTTTCCTCTGCTCCAGTTTGAGCCAAATTTCAATTTTCCCTTTTTTTTTTCATATAGATGCGAGGGGTTTGCAGGGGGCTGTGTGCTCCAACGTCAACATCCACTGTATTCCCCCATCCTATATGTTACTATTATCAAAGCTCAAACGACACCAGAAAATTATGCCACTATTGAGAAAGGGCTCTACCCTTTTGTGGTGTCTTGGAAACATTTTGCGTGTTTTGGGATTCCCCTTTTTTAAAATTTAAAGTTTTTTAAACCAAAATCCACCACTTAATAAATACTATGAAGAGTAAAAATGCTGGTTGAGGGGGGCCCTCAGAATCCAACCTTATTTTTTTAGATAAAACAATAGTGGCATTGTAATGTAATTGCTGCCCTTTTTGTCACGCCCTTTAAAAAATTATCAGTTACTTTAAAATTAAAAACGAAATTTTATCCAAATACCTTTTTTACTTGTTGTAAAATTCAGAAAAAGTAACTTAAATCCTCCAGCCCATTTAACTTATATACTATGTCATGTCTAATTTTATATTTAGTTTTCACAGTGTTGTTTTAGGGGGGGAACAACTGGTTTTGAGTGGGTTTGGGGGGGTGTGTTGCGTGGATGTCCTGTCGCAGACCCCCCCCTTCATACACCTTTTTTAAACTGTTCATCTCAGATGTTCATACTGCCTCGCATTCCCCAACCCCTACTTAAGAGTGGAAAAGCATCTCCTCTACTATGATGAGCCTCAGCTTGCTCTCTTTGTCAGCGCTATTTGTCTCTACACTGAAGTATATGACGAGTATGCAGTGATATGTTACTGGAACAGCATAGTTCTAGGGGATATCCAAGTGGTCGGACACCGCTGTGAAATTTGTAGAGGTGCTGGCACAAGGAGACTTGATTTATATTTATATTAAAATTGTATTGATATGAGTAATCGTAATATTGTGTGAAATGAAAGACCTTTATGCAACTCTAGTGCGACCCTCTGTGTGTTGGGGGGTGGGGGTGTTGCAACCCTGAATGGGTTACAATTGATTATTATGTATATCTATAATGTTATTATCTTTTCTTATATTTGTTCATAGCTATATTGCTTGAGAATTTGCGATAATAGCTAAATAGGAAATGTATGTACTTTTTATTATTATTTGACTGTTTTATTGTTATTTGACTTATGTTGCTAGGATGTACATAATATGTGCTCAGTTCAAGTCTTGTTGTCAAACTACTGTATATTATCGCTTGTCGCTCGGTTATAATGCCGGCATTCTGAGCTGTGCTGTCCGACGGCTATCACGTGATCGGAGGGGGGGTGTTCCTCACCTTCTCGTGAAGTATTCAGTTGCTCTAGAACTCGGCTTGGTGGTGTTTGGAAGATTGTCTGTCTCATTATTCTTGTTTGTTCTGTTGAACGTTGATCACAGTACATTGTATAGACTTAGTGATTTTCGTCGTTGTACTGAGGTATGGTGTCGCTAGACACTCGAAACATCTCAGGTCATTAGCTGTTAGCTTCTGACCTAATTTTGTCTGGTTTCTGTGTATTTGTCACTGTCGGGTTTTTCTATATGCGTTCTTAGATTCAGTAGTATGGAGTTTTGTAACTTTTGTGGAGGATCTGCTGATGGTCCCTACTTGTGTCGTTATCATTATCTATTTCATTCATGATTGTGTCGCAGTCGCTTGTTATATGGCTTATTGGGCTTAGCATTCTTTTCATTGTTCTTGCTGATGTTCTGGTTTGCCAGTCGGTCAAGGAAGGTTTTTATTTGAGGACTTTGTCAGTCACTTGTTTAAGTCTAGTCGAGTCGTGTGACATAGTGATCTAATTAGAGCACTTACACGCATACACATACTTACTTGTACATATTTGTTAATCTTTTTAAATGTTATTGGTACCCGACAGTACTTAAGAATTATAATGTGTTATGTGCTTTCAGCCAAAATTTTATATTGAACTCGAGAGATTGATATTATTTTCATTACTGTGATTTGATTGATTTTACTTTGATAATATACCTCTAGACAAATTAATGATTAATAAATTTATTAAATTTTAATTTCTCTAGTTAGTAGGATCTACAAGTGGTAATCCTAAAGCGCTATTGAACCTTACTGATTTTTAATGGGGATATTTGGGACAAGGTTTTCTGAATACTTGTTTCGAAAACCCAGAGTAACAGGCGGGATGATAGAAGGGCAGTACTTTCTAGTATTCCTGGGATCTCTAAGCTTTTAGAATGCCGTTTTTTGTAAACACAAGGTAACTAAAATATGTCCTAGAAGTTGGCAACCTAATTCTTGTGCTTCATTGCTATCTGATGTACCTGCTACTGTAACTTCTCGATACCTTTACCAGGATAAACTCAAAAACCTGAATCTGTCTCTGTGGCTAGACAGAAATCTGGTTATCGAGAAAAGAACTTAAATTATACCTATTGTAACAGAAAGGACATGCTAGAGAGTCATTATTGATATAAGTTAGTAAAGTGATAACAGAAACAGTCGTGCGGCTGGCGCCCCACTCAAGGTCGTATCCTCTTCCGAGCAACAAAGGCACCAATATTCCTAGTATACCTTCGGTTCCTACTGTTTTAGATAATGTTACTCGGATAGATGACTAGTGTCAGAAAGTGTTCTGACGTAAAGATTCGTTCAGCGGATGAATCCTTACTTTTCGAGAGGTAAAGTAGGATTTGACGTAATCACATCTAAATGCAGATAATTTACTTTCAGAGACACTGGCAGTTATCTCAAGTTATTAAGAGAAGATGTTCTGCCCATAACTGATAATACTATTGCAAGTTTGATGTATTGTTAGAAGCCTATGGAGGGACTGTTATAAAGTGCTCTGCACAAAGTTTATATTGAAACAGCTATTTATACTGGTTTTATGTCAGTGGGTTATCCAGTGGTGTATTTCCCTTCAGGTCTGTGGATTGGACTGTTGATAGGGAAATGCTATCCTTCATGTGGTTATGTTAAAAGAACCACTTTGTGATTGATAATAACATGATGTTATTATGCCATTGGAAGCTGTAGAGAGAAAACCTATTGTATTTCCTCTCAGCGCCATTACTAGAGCTCGATGTCAAAGATACAACAACCAGCCTGGTCTCCTGTTGAGTTATTGGATGACAAACGATTTGGGCTTGAATATGTTGTTTAGTGACACTTATGCGCCCAGGATCATTAACATCTGACACCCCCGGTCATCAACCTAGTCAAGACAAAACTGACATTAAATTTCACTAACTCTTGATGATTTAATCAAGGATCAGTCTGTTGATCAGTCACTGGATCAGACTGAGAGATTATAGCAGTTACTGAGAGTGAAGCATAGGATCTCGTAATTGTTACTAGTATAGCAACGGTGTACTGATGGAGAAGAAAAAATACATGAAAGTTGTAAGCTGAAGTGTTTCCACCTCAGTCAAGCATCTCGTAAGTCGTGACTGTTACATTTCGTGAACAAGCCATTGATTTTGCTCACAATATGTCCCATTGGAGGACATTTGGGTGTCAGAAGTCACTCGGCTAAACTAGCCAAAAAATTTTAAATTGCCTATATGAGGGAAACGTAGCTGATCATGTGCCGACGTTGCCAGCGTGTTGTCAGTGACAGGCATGCCAGCGCACACACCTCACCGGCACATCTCATTCTTTCACGTGCAGGCTGAACCATTCTACGTCTTATTATTGTTGTTTGGTCCTTTGCCTAGAACCAAACTAGGAAACCTATATTATTTACTTTATGGACGCTGCAACAAGCTATCCCGAAGCTTTTCTATGAGAATTATTTTAGGCTCGTGCTTTGTGAGAGCGCTGATGAAAATTTTTTCTCCCAGGTTGGATTGCCTCGAGTGTACATCAGATCAGGGTCTAATTTCACTTTCGAAGATCTTTCGAGAAGCATTATCCCACCTAGAAATAATGGGTCTGTACTTTCAACTGTTTATCATCACAGTCACAAGGTGCTCTAGTGAGATTTCATCAGACATTGAAGTCCATGGTGAGAGGCTTATTGTGAAACATTTTTCTAGAGACTGGGAATGAGGGTATACCTTTTCTTCTGTTCGCTATGAGAGATAGTGAGCAAGAAAAGTCTACGGATTTAGTCCATTTGAATTAATATTCGGACACCAAGTGCGTGGTCCTTCGCAGTGTTGAATGACGTGTGGACAGGAATCAAATCATCATTGAGTACTTCACCTTCATAATGCAGCAACATTGACAGCCACTAGAGAGCTAGCTTCGAAATAAACTAGTTTCAGGCCCAAGCTAGAATGAAGCAACATTATGACAAACGAGGCTGTCTCTCCTCTTTAAAGCAAGAGATAAGGTGATGGCTCGGAAATTAGTAACCAGGTCCATGCTTACAAGCCAGGTATGATGGTCCCATGGAAGTAGTGAAAAGGCTTAGCCGACGTAAATTATTTGTTACGTACGTCTGGGGAAACAAAAAGAAAATCTAATATGTGTACCATGTTAACCAGCTTAAGGACCATACTACGCTAGTTCCTCTACTACTACTTCTTTCGTCTTGGAAGAGAAAGGGAAAACGTCAGTCTACCTGGACTTCTCTAGAGGTTTAGAGGTGCGTTAGAAAATTCAGTGTCTCTACAATCAATAGACGATGGTCTTT
>NW_026474652.1:0-28771 GCF_026875155.1 Cherax quadricarinatus
ATAATGAAGTACCAGGAAAGAACACCTGCTATACAACAAGGCCCCTCGAATTACTAGGAAATACCCAAGCGTTTGAGGAGGGAAGGTGATCATTTCATAATACAACTTCCTTCAACTCAGAAGAAATTTGCTTAGAAGAGATGCATCGTCTGTGCACAAACAAAACGACGGCAACAAAGACGCAAAGACACTCGGTTTATGTGTGAGGAATGTAAGGTGCCTCTGTGCATGGTGCCTTGTTTCAAGGAGTTCCACAAGCTCCAGCAGTTCTAAAACCATGTTCAGTGATTGTAAATATGTAAATATATGATAGAACATTAGTATTATACAAGATTTGTGCATGTTTATTGTAATAAACAACAGTGGTAAACAATAATATGATAATAACTTTAGTGCGGTTATTGTGTTCAATACAGTGAGTTTATATATATACATTATATACAGTATTGGTCTCTCAGGCCCCAAATGTTAGTAGGAATAGAAAAAATTGGAAAAGAAAAGAAAAAACTATAAAAACCGCAAAATAATGTAATGTGCGTATGTGGAATTCGTCGATGTTGCCGCCACCACATCATTTTTGACAAACTTCTTGGCACTGTATCTCGGTAAGTACTGATCAGAATTTTTTTTTTTGTCTTATTACCTTCACAAAAATATGTTCTTTAATTCTGTAAGAAAAAATAATTTTTTTTTTTTTCAAAATTTCTTGGACACTGAAGCACCACTTCAGATTTTGGCCTTGGACCCTGAAGGGGTTAACTTCACTAACACCAGCACTAGTTCCAGGCATTTTCTCTATGAGATCCGAATGCAACTGTCTTGCCTTTTCACAAATGATTGTCTCTTAAACACTATCTCCTGTTAACTGTTTTTTGTTGATCCACAACAACTTCTCCACATCTTCATTGTTTGTGATCTTTTTTTTGTTAACTGTTTACCCTCTCACCGCATCAGGATCCTTGATTTATTGTTTCTTTGCCAGGATAGGGGTGATTGTTGATTTGTTTTTGCCATACAGCCTGGCAAGCTGGAGCACACACACACACCACTCTTGTATTTTTCTACAATTTCTTTCTTCAGTTCTATCGTGTTTCTCACTTTCTTTACAAAAGGGATGGCACTCTGAGCTTTCTTTGGGCCCATGGGGGCTTATTTCACAGTCACACTTAATAACCAGGCACAAAAGCCAATGGATTTTAAGGAAATGTGACCACACAGAGTCCTTCTCTCACAGGTGGGCCTACCAGCTTTCTCCCGTATGATTTGAAGCTGCTAGAATTTTGGCGTATTAATACGTCAAAAACACTGGCTTGTAAGACATATATACGACACTGACAGTCAAAGGGTTAATTATAGTTTGAACTGTATGGAATTATCATAACATTTGCAGTATACAATTCCAGCAAATTGATGAATGAGACACATGTAACACCTGGATATCTTTTTTGTCATTATGTTTTTGCCAACCACTGGCTTTTTCAATACAGAGCTTATTAATTAGAGAGAGAGTAGAAGATGAAGTAATAAAGATATCCAGGTGTAGCACATGTGTTTAATTCATGCACAGTATTAAGTTTTACAGTAGAGATATTTTGCTGTGCAAATGATAAACGAACCTAAATTAAAAAAAAGCTCAGCTCACACACCCCCGAATCGAATCGAATCGAGGACGACGAGATCTGTCGTAAGATGGGAAGGAAGAAGGATATGGAAGGATGGAAATAACTGGAAAAGGATGGGGAGGAGGGAAGAGGAGGAATCAAGGCAAGTGGCCCAACCACTTTGGGACATGTGGACAAAAGTACTGGAGACGTCGATAGAGAGGCTTGACTGATGTCATTGCTTGGCTCACTAGGAGAGGATGGCGAAGGCAGCGGTAGGAGCTTGGAGTGTCAGAAGGCAGCAAGCAGGATGAGTTGGTTATGGTCTTAAACCGTTTATCAGTGCGGTAAATTGTTTTCGGGAGAGTTTTTTCACACTTATGGGAGAAAAGTATTCGTTGTTGTTGGAGTTGGTGAGTATCTGGTTGTAGGTAGGGAATGGTCTTTCTTCGCTTTGGTACGATACAGTGTTGTCTTGGAGATGTTGGATGAGTTCTAGGCGAGTCATGCTTGCAGGGTACAGCCTCGTGGTGTAGAATATGAGTCCTTTGTGTTTAACCCATGGTGTTCCAGGTAATCGACGTGAGCTAAGTTAGAGAAGGCGTGGTGGAGTAGAGGAAGGTGGTGTTGCTTCGTTTTCAACTTCAGTAGACGAATCAGAAGATGTTTCTGGTGGTAAGGCTTTGATTGGTTGGATTCAGTGAGAGGTGTGGCGGTGGAGGCTTCTCATTGGGTCTTGTTGGATTGATGTCACAGTTGTGGTGTTGATGGAACTTCTAAGAAGAGTGGCGATTAAGTTTTTGGTGAATTTGAAAAATTCTTCAGAAGGTGGAGATGCTGGAAATGTAAAATGAAGAGCATGTTATTTAATGGCAAATAAAGTCGTTGATGGTAGAGTTAAATGATCCCAGGTACAGTCCATGTTTTGCATAGTGAGCGATAGTAGACAGTAGTGAATCTTTCGTTACGTCACCTGTTGGAGAGTGATGGTAGTGGTGGTGTGAGGCGGGCTGAGATGATGCTTGAATAATTTTGTAGGTCTGCTTGTATTTTTGCAATTGCTGCATACGTTGAGTGTTGCTAGTAGTTTTTTCTTTGCTGCATCTTGTGTTTTTCTTCATAATATCCTTTCTTGTAGGACTTTTTGCTGCCAGTGTATGGTGAACATTACTCTTGCAGTTTAGCACGCTGGTTGTTTGAGCAGCAGCGGTGCAGGAACGAAGGCGTGTCCTCACTACCACATGTAGTGCAGACTTCTTGCTTTTACTGGACATGCTTATGGTGGTGTGATAAGTATGAAATAACAGTTCCAGCAATGTTAGATTTTTTAAGTGATATCTCTCTGCTTCAATGTAGGTAGGGCTGATGTAGTAGTAGTAGACAGCAAGACCTTCGTTCAGTCAGTGTCAGCCATGTTCACGTCGTGTGAAGGTGACCTTCGGTCAATGGACCGTTGCTTTGGGATTTTTTTTAATGCTGTCAACAGTAAGCCCAAGTATTTTGCGTCTCGCTGGATATTGAGTTTCAGCAGGTGTTTTGAGACGTCAGACTCAGTCCAGTTTTTTTAGGAATACCGATATTCCTGGCCCAGAGGCAGGAGAGACGTAACATAAAACCCTTGAGTAGTAAGAGTAGTGATGGCTTCTGTAAGTGAGTACTTCTCTGCTTCAGCAGTCATCGTGACACACAACAAGAATGCTCTTCAGTGACAAAATGGGTGTTGAATTTACTTCCATGCTGGGTCTGTGGGTTTTGATTCCCTGTATGGGTGAAAATATTTAGTGTGTTTTCCTAAGACACCTGCTGTCCTGTTCACTAAGCAGTAAGCCAGGTATCTGGGTGTTAGCCAAATGGTGGTGGGTCACATCCTGTATACCTGGAGTATACCTAAGGGGTTTTGGGGGTCCAACGCTCCCATGGCATGCTCCATGACCTAGGCCTCGTGTGGATCAAGCTTGAGAATGTAAGCCGTTACTGCTGGCAGAAGCACCACGAATGAACCACGGCCCCTGGTCAAGCACGATTTTAAGATGCCTGTCCGGTGCCTTCTTGAAAACCGCCAGGGTCTATGGGAATCCCTAATGTAATGATTGGGAGACAATTGAACAATCCTTGGGCCCTTGGCATTTACTACTGTGTTGTCCTCTTAGCAAACTTTGGTGCCCCATGCTCTCATTAGGGGGATGTTGCATCTTCCTGTCCAGTCTTTTGCTCTTCGTAGGAGTGATTTTTGTGTGCAGATTTTGGGACTAGTCCCTCTAGGAATTTTCCAAGTGAATATTTATCAGTATCTTTCTTGCCTCATTCAGATACAATCAAGGGACTTCAAACTGTTTCCTATAATTTAGGTGCCTTATTGTACTTACATGTGCTGTGAAAGTTCTCTGTATATTCCTCAAAGGCTGCAATTTTGGCCTGCCTTGAAAGGACCATTAAGCGTACAGCATGTATTCCAGCTCGAGAGAGACAAAGCAATTTGGGCTTGGCAATCTCTAGTTTTTGAGGTGCTCATTATCCACCCACCCCATAATTTTTTAGCAAATGTGGTAGATACAACTATTGTGGATCTTTTAAAGTGGGGGTATGGCACGGGGTCATTGTCACTCCAGGTCCTACATCAGATTTTCCACTCTATGAGTGGTTGGGAATTTATTATTATACGCCAATACAGTTTTATTTCCTCGAGTTTTCCATAATGGAGTAACCTAAAAGCGTCTTCATTGAACTTCCAATTATTTTTCTTCTGAGGCCCATTTAAAGATTGGGAACCTCTCCAAGATACGATACGACGTGCCGCAAAATGCCCTTCTCACACTATACCACTCACTTATTTATCCATAACCTCCCTATGCTATTTGTGCTTGGGGATCAACTGCAGGAACACACCTAAAGCCAATAATATCCCAACAAAAAGGCTGCATAAAGAATAATCACTAAATCCCATCCCGCAGCACACCCCCCACTCTACCAAGATTAAACTTACTCCCAGTTCAGTACATCCACACTTACTAATGTGCAATCAATACTACAGGGCCTAAACTCTAATATCAACTTGACCTAAACGCTTTCTGATAGTTGTGACAGAACCACAGGAATAACACCAGAATACCAAACATCTCCTACAGACATTCCCCGTGATTCCTGACTAAACCTTTATCAAACATTCAATGTATGCCAAAGGCCCTAAAATCTGGAATACCCTACCTGAGAACTCTAGAACTGCAGACGACATTCATCACCTTCAAAACTACCATTAGAAAACATCTTATCTCCCTGATACACCCTCGTCAAACTAAACTACACGAATACTCCCTGGTGGTTCACACTTACACTCGCTCACTGAATATCATGTGAACCAAAAACAGAAATATTAATCTCATCTTAAAATAATGATGAATCCTGTGATACCCAATACTGAAACTTTATACTGTTCCCAAAACAAAAGCATTCACATTGCTAAACTCACAAACTAGTATTTTATCACTTAGCATAATACCAACTTACCCTTAATAATTTGTAATATATTACAATTACCCTTTCAGGGTCCCGTCCGTAGATCTACGGCTTTACGTTCAGGTCCAAACCGTAGATCTACGCCATGAGCTCAGCTCACTCTGATAAACTGTGAGTGGTATCATATGGCCTAGAATGAAGAATACATCTATGTGGAGTATGTGTGGCCACCACATAAAACAGATCCTGCATGCACATTGTGTATAAATGAGAAAAAAAAAAATGATATCATGATTTTTCGAGTTAAAACAGCAACTTTGCAGTGTTTTTTCGTATGTTTTTATAGTTGTATTTGCGATTTCTTGGTCTCATTTGATAGAATGGAAGACATATTACAGAGAATAGAGATGATTTTGATTGGTTTTAATCACTGGAAATGGCTTGAAACTGAGCTCAAAGTAGCAGAAATGTTTTAAATTTTTGCCGATATTCAAGAGTATACAAACGACCGTCACACTCTAATACACTCAGCTGGTGGGTCTAATATACATTCACAAATATGGTGAGATTTTATAAAATTATTACAGTATTGCATAACAGTAAATTCTTCTATTTTTTTGGTGTGAATAAAAATCATTATGTGAATAAAAAATCAAAAATGGCATTTATTGTAAAGCCTCAAAACATACGAATGAAACAGGAAGGAAATGTTAGTTTAGTGTCCAGGAATTGCCTACATTGTTCATTCTGGACCCCTATTTTGAAATTGGAATATTTTGACTTATGTGTTAAATTGGCCAAAATTAAACAATTTTCCGATCACTTTATTTTGTAGTTGAAACAGTTGACTTAGGGCGATTCTTGTGCTCAATCGATAGAATAGAAGTAATACTATGAAATAGCGAAGAATTTGGTTTGACTGGAATAATTTAATGCCTAAAAAGGGAGTCAAAGTCGGCAAAATCGCCGATTCGTAAATATCACTGACACATCAAAATTCGCGAGAGCATAATTTCGTCAATTTTCCACCAAATTTCGTACTTTTTGTTTTATTACCTTCACAAAAAGATTCTCTACGATTTCATAAGAAAAAATAACAAATTTTTTTTTTTAAAATTCTTGGACACTGGTGCGTGACTCCAGATTTGGGCCTTGGACCCTGAAAGGGTTAAGAATAAAACTAAGTACAGTGGACCCCCGGTTAACGATTTTAATCCGTGCAAGAGGGCTCATCGTTATGCGAAATAATCGTTATGCGAATTAATTTTCACCCCATAAAAATAATGAAATAAAAATAATATCCGTGCAAGACGCCCAAAAGTATGAAAAAAAATTTTTTTTACCACATGAAATGTTAATTTTAATACACACAAACTGAAAAAGGCATGCACAATTACATGACACTTACTTTTATTGAAGATCTGGTGATGATTGATGGGATGGGAGGAGGGGAGAGCATTATCTTCTTACTGTTTAGAAGGGGAATCCCCTCCATATGACTTGAGGATAGCAAGTCCTTTTTCTGGGGTTACTTCCCTTCTTCTTTAATGCCACTAGACCAGCTTCAGAGTCACTGGACCTCTGTCGCACAACAAATCTGTCCATTAAGCTCTGGTACCTCCCGTTTCTTCAATACTTTCCTAAAATGGGCCATAACATTGTCCATTGAAATAGTCCAAGCACGGCTTGCAACAGCTGTGTCAGGTGATTCATGCATAAAGGTTTGCGTTCAAACCACTCTGCACACATTTACCTTATCTTTGAAGTAGGCACAATGGATTCCACAACTGGCAGTGAGGCTTCTCAGGGTTAGGCCCCAAACCCTTCAAAATCTTTCTTAATTTCCATACTAATTCTCAACCCTTTTTACACAGGTTGGCACTAGAACTTTCTGGGGCCCATGGTTCCACTTATTTTCCCAGAAATCACACCGAAAACACTGTAATAAATTACAAATATTCCGAGTGTAAGCTTGGATGTTACCGCGGAGGCTGGCTGGTAAACAATGGGACGGCCGGCACATGTGAGGGCACATTGGACGCGTCTCGGACGAAAATCGGTATGCGGGTTTTTAATCGGTATGCGGGGCAAAAATTTTGCGATAAAAGTAATCGTTATGCGGAAAAATCGCTATGCGATGCCATCGTTATGCGGGGGTCCACTGTATGCCCGAAATGCCTAGCCATGCTAAGCGTTCTAGTGGTACACTCTGTAATCACAATTTTACTACATGTAAACCAAACAATAACCAAATTTCTGTAAACTCAGCATTGTAATCCTTATAGAGAATAAACTTTGAATTTATTTGATGTCCACTTTGGAGACTTGCAGTGTCTTCAGTGAATGACAGTCATGTAAATATGGGTATCATCTGCAAAGGAGGATATGGGGTTCAAAATTAACCTAATTTGCCTGAAATGTCCTGCATAACCAGGGACTTTCTTTATAGTATGTTAGTGATGTCAGCTTGGCCTGTATAAGTTGTATCACATACACCTACCATCCAACTTACGACCTGCTCGACTTACGACCTCTCGACTTACGACCGTGTTTTTTTATGCCAAATTTTCTGGAAATAAACAAACTATTTGTGTGATATACAGAGTGTTTTATCCTAAACCTTACAGTATGAAATACAGTACTAACAGCATAAAAAGTAAAGTAAAACATGAAATAGCAAAATAAAACAATAAAATAAAGTCATTACAAAAATGTGATGTTGATATTCAGTAGTAAAGTTCGACTTACGTACATTTCGACTTACAACCGGTTTCTTGGAACCAAACTCGGTCGTAAGTCGGATGGTAGGTGTATTTGAAGAAATTAGTAGTAGCAGTAGTAGTATAGCAACAGTAGTAGTAGTAGTAGTACAGTAGTAGTATAGAGGTAGTAGTATAGTAGTAGTAGAAATAGTACAGTAGTATTAAAGTAGAAGTAGTAATATAACAGTAGTATAGTAGTAATCTAGTAGTAATACTATAGTTGTAGTAGTAGTAAAGTAGAAGTAGAAATATAACAGTAGTATAGTAGTAATCTAGTAGTGATACCTGGAGTTTACCTGGAGAGAGTTCCGGGGGTCAACGCCCCCGCGGCCCGGTCTGAGACCAGGCCTCCTGGTGGATCAGAGCCTGATCAACCAGGCTGTTGCTGCTGGCTGCACGCAAACCAACATACGAGCCACAGCCCGGCTGATCCGGAACTGACTTTAGGTGCTTGTCCAGTGCCAGCTTGAAGACTGCCAGGGGTCTGTTGGTAATCCCCCTTATGTGTGCTGGGAGGCAGTTGAACAGTCTCGGGCCCCTGACACTTATTGTATGGTCTCTCTTACGTGCTAGTGACACCCCTGCTTTCATTGGGGGGATGGTGCATTGTCTGGCCAAGTCTTTTGCTTTCGTAGTGGGTGATTTTCGTGTGCGAAGTTCGGTACTATTCCCTCTACGGGGTACTGGCCAGCCGGCAATGGTGACAGCGGTGGGATTGAACTCTTGGATAGTCAAGGTCCATCTAGCTAACCTTCCAGTAGGTTGTTTGTTCTGGAATAAGGGTATCAGTGGAGCATGATCTGTCAAGACATGAACAGAGTACTGATAAATAATGTCTCGGAAGTGCTTTAAAGACCATACTATTGCTAAAGCTTCTTGCTCAGTTACTGTATAATTACGTTCAGCCTTCGTAAGGACTCGTCTAGCAAATGCAACTGCGTTGTACTTGCCATCGGTCTTCTGAGCTAGTACGGCACCTATGCCAATTGAACTAGCATCAGTTGTCAGATAGAAAGGCTTAGAAAAATCTGGAAATTTCAAAATTGGAGCAGATGTTAGCTTTTCTTTTAGAGTTTGGAATGCTCTTTCTTGACGGAAGGTCCAAGCAAAAGGAGCATCTTTCTTAAGCAACTCAGTTAGAGGAGCAGCTATGGAAGAAAAATTGGCAATGAAAGATCTATAAAATCCTGCTAAGCCCACAAAGGATCTTACGGCATCAACAGTTTTGGGAGTTGGAAAATTTAGTACAGCAGTTACTTTACTTTGGTCAGTCGTAACCCCTCTAGGAGTGACTACGTGACCAAGAAACTTAATTTCTGATCTGAAAAATTGACATTTTGACAGTTTGATCTTTAAATTGGCTTCTTCAAGCTTACCAAGTACTACATCAAGTCTTTTCAAGTGTGTATCCACGTCTTTAGACATGACGATTACGTCATCTAAGTACACCATAAGTGCATTACCTATGAGACCTCTAAAGATATTAGTCATGAGCCTTGAGAACGTGATAGGGGAAGATCGTAATCCAAATGCCATACGGAGGAAGTGATAATGACCTGTAGGAGTGGAGAATGCAGTTAGTTCTTGGCTGTCCTCGTGAAGAGGGACTTGCCAAAACCCTTGTAACAAATCTAGGGTTGAAAAGACTTTGTTATCTCCGATATTACGCAAAAGATCACCCAGTACAGGAAGTGGAAAGCGATCTGGAATGGTTTTTGCGTTTAACTTCCTAAAGTCAATTACTGGACGCCAAGTACCATCCTTCTTAGGTACTAGTATCAAGGGTGCATTCCAAGGTGAATTGCTAGGTGCAATAACTCCATCATCAAGCATTTGATTGATCAATTCTTCTGCGACAGCAACTTGTGAATGAGGCATTCTGTACGCAGGTATGTAGATAGGTCTAGTACCAGGTTCAAGTGGAATACGATGGGACAATAAGTTCGTTATACCCATCTTCTCACCTGGTAAAGCAATGGCTTTACGACGTTTGTTCAACAGAGTCAACAAACGCTTGACTTCATCTGGGAAGTCAGTGGGAGCTAAGTCTTTCTCCTCAACTGGTGGAACAGATTGATCCAGTGCAGTGGATGTGGTCTCCCTAGTCAGTATTACGAGTGTGAGCAAGGAGATAGGTAACGGCTGCGGGCTCTGTCCACATAACAGTAATTATACGTAATAACAGCCTACGTGAGTATTTCTACCCAAATCCACGTATCGAACTCCCACATGATAGTAGTAGTATAGCAGTAGTAGTAGTAGTAGTATAGCAGTAGTAGTATAGCAGTAGTAGTATAGCAGTAGTAGTATAGCAGCAGTAGTATAGCAGTAGTAGTATAGCAGTAGTAGTATAGCAGTAGTAGTATAGCAGTAGTAGTATAGCAGTAGTAGTATAGCAGTAGTAGTAGTAGTAGTATAGCAGTAGTAGTATAGCAGTAGTAGTATAGCAGTAGTAGTATAGCAGTAGTAGTATAGCAGTAGTAGTAGTAGTAGTATAGCATTAGTAGTATGGCAGTAGTAGTATAGCAGTAGTATAGCAGTAGTAGTAGTAGTAGTATACCAGTAGTAGTATAGCAGTAGTAGTATAGCAGTAGTAGTATAGCAGTAGTAGTAGTAGTAGTATAGCAGTAGTAGTAGTAGTAGTATAGCAGTAGTAGTATTAGTATAGCAATAGTAGTATAGCAGTAGTAGTATAGCAGTAGTAGTATAGCAGTAGTAGTATAGCAGTAGTAGTAGTAGTATAGCAGTAGTAGTATAGCAGTAGTAGTATAGCAGTAGTAGTATAGCAGTAGTAGTAGTAGTATAGCAGTAGTAGTAGTAGTAGTAGTAGTAGTAGTATAGCAGTAGTAGTATAGCAGTAGTAGTATAGCAGTAGTAGTAGTAGTAGTAGTATAGCAGTAGTAGTAGTAGTAGTAGTATAGCAGTAGTAGTAGTAGTAGTATAGCAGTAGTAGTAGTAATAGTAGTATAGCAGTAGTAGTAGTAGTATAGCAGTAGTAGTATAGCAGTAGTAGTAGTAGTAGTATGGCAGTAGTAGTATAGCAGTAGTAGTATAGCAGTAGTAGTATAGCAGTAGTAGTAGTAGTATTTATTTCTTTTATTTATTTATTTCCAATTTGTGCACACATACAGAGGTACAAAAAAAATACAGATAAGAGCAGTATGCCAAAGCCACTTATACTATGCATAGCATTACGGGCTGGCTTAAAATTAACTTAAGATTAACTAAGCAATGATTATTATTATTATTATAATCAAAAAGAAGCGCTAAGCCAGTAGTAGTAGTAGTATAGCAGTAGTAGTAGTAGTAGTATAGCAGTAGTAGTAGTATAGCAGTAGTAGTAGTATAGCAGTAGTAGTAGTAGTAGTATAGTAGTAGTAGTAGTAGTAGTATAGCAGTAGTAGTAGTAGTAGTATAGCAGTAGTATAGCAGTAGTAGTAGTATAGCAGTAGTAGTATAGCAGTAGTAGTATAGCAGTAGTAGTATAGCAGTAGTAGTAGTATAGCAGTAGTAGTATAGCAGTAGTATAGCAGTAGTAGTATAGCAGTAGTAGTAGTAGTAGTAGTATAGCAGTAGTATAGTTGTAGTAATATACTAGTAGTATAGTATAGTAGTAGTATAGTAGTAGCAGTATAGTAATAGTAGTATAGTAGTAGTAGTATAGTAGTAGTAGTATAGTAGTAGTAGTAGTATTGCAGTAGTAGTATTGTAGTATAGTAGTAGTAGTATTGTAATATAGAATTGTAGTATAGTAGTAGTATAATATTGTAGTAGTATAGAAGTAGTATTGTAGTAGTAGTATAGTAGTAGTATAGTAGTAGTATAGTAGTAGTATTGTAGTAGTATAGAAGTAGTATTGTAGTATTAGTATAGTAGTATTGTAGTAGTAGTATAGTAGTAGTATTGTAGTAGTATAGTAGTAGTATTGTAGTATTAGTATAGTACTATTGTAGTAGTATAGTAGTAGTATAGTAGTAGTATTGTAGTAGTATAGTAGTAGCATTGTAGTAGTATAGTAGTAGTATTGTAGTAGTAGTAGTATAGTAGTAGTATTGTAGTATTAGTATTGTAGTAGTATTGTAGTAGTAGTATAGTAGTAGTATAGTACTATTGTAGTAGTATAGTAGTAGTATTGTAGTAGTATAGTAGTAGTATAGTAGTAGTACTGTAGTAGTATAGTAGTAGTATTGTAGTAGTATAGTAGTATTGTAGTAGTATAGTAGTAGTATTGTAGTAGTAGTATAGTAGTAGTATAGTAGTAGTATTGTAGTAGTATAGTAGTATTGTAGTAGTATAGTAGTATTTTAGTAGTATAGTAGTAGTATTGTAGTAGTATAGTAGTAGTATTGAAGTAGTATAGTAGTAGTATTGTAGTAGTATTGTAGTAGTATAGTAGTAGTATAGTAGTAGTATTGTAGTAGTATAGTAGTAATATTGTAGTAGTATTATTGTAGTAGTAGTATTGTAGTAATAGTAGTATTGTAGTAGTAGCAGTATTGTAGTAGTATTGTGGTAGTAATATTGTAGTAGTAGTAGTGTAGTAGTAGTAGTGTAGTAGTAGTAGTGTAGTAGTAGTAGTGTTGTAGTAGTAGTGCTGTAGTAGTAGTAGTAGTAGTAGTAGTAGTAGTAGTAGGTAGTAGTAGTAGTGTAGTGGCAGTGTAGTAGTAGTATTAGTAGTAGTGTAGTGGCAGTGTAGTAGTAGTAGTAGTAGTAGTAGTAGTAGTAGTAGTGTTGTAGTAGAATTGTATTAGTAGTGTTGTAGTAGTAGTAGTATTGTATTAGTAGTGTTGTAGCAGTAGTATTGTATTAGTAGTGTTGTAGTAGTAGTAGTATTGTATTAGTAGTGTTGTAGTAGTAGTAGTATTGTATTAGTAGTGTTGTAGTAGTAGTAGTATTGTATTAGTAGTATTGTATTAGTAGTGTTGTATTAGTAGTGTTGTAGTAGTAGTAGTATTGTATTAGTAGTGTTGTAGTAGTAGTAGTATTGTATTAGTAGTGTTGTAGTAGTAGTAGTATTGTATTAGTAGTGTTGTAGTAGTAGTAGTATTGTATTAGTAGTGTTGTAGTAGTGTAGTATTGTATTAGTAGTGTTGTAGTAGTGTAGTATTGTATTGTGTGTTGTAGTAGTAGTAGTATTTTATTAGTTGTGTAGTAGTAGTGTAGTATTGTATTAGTAGTGTTGTAGTGTAGTAGTATTGTATTAGTAGTGTTGTAGTGTAGTAGTATTGATTAGTAGTGTTTAGTGTAGTGTTATTGTATTAGTAGTGTTGTAGTAGTAGTAGTATTGTATTAGTAGTGTTGTAGTAGTGTAGTAGTATTGTATTAGTAGTGTTGTAGTAGTAGTAATATTGTATTAGTAGTGTTGTAGTAGTAGTAGTATTGTATTAGTAGTGTTGTAGTAGTAGTAGTATTGTATTAGTAGTGTTGTAGTAGTAGTAGTATTGTATTGTAGTGTGTAGTGTAGTAGTATGTATTAGTAGTGTTGTAGTAGTAGTAGTATTGTATTAGTAGTGTTGTAGTAGTAGTAGTATTGTATTAGTAGTGTTGTAGTAGTAGTAGTAGTATTGTATTAGTAGTGTTGTAGTAGTAGTAGTATGTATTAGTAGTGTTGTAGTAGTAGTAGTAATTGTATTAGTAGTGTTGTAGTAGTAGTAGTATTGTATTGTAGTGTTGTAGTAGTAGTTAGTATTGTATTAGTAGTGTTGTAGTAGTAGTAGTATTGTATTAGTAGTGTTGTAGTAGTAGTAGTAGTATTGTATTAGTAGTGTTGTAGTAGTAGTAGTATTGTATTAGTAGTGTTGTAGTAGTAGTAGTAGTATTGTATTAGTAGTGTTGTAGTAGTAGTAGTATTGTATTAGTAGTGTTGTAGTAGTAGTAGTATTGTATTAGTAGTGTTGTGTAGTAGTATATTGTATTAGTAGTGTGTGTAGTAGTAGTATTGTATGTAGTGTTGTTGTTAGTATTGTATTAGTATTGTGTAGTAGTATAGTATTGTATTAGTAGTGTTGTAGTAGTAGTAGTATTGTATTAGTAGTGTTGTAGTAGTAGTAGTATTGTATTAGTAGTGTTGTTGTAGTAGTAGTATTGTATTAGTAGTGTTGTAGTAGTAGTAGTATAGTAAATAGCAAGCATCGAACTTAAGCTAAAAGAATCCTTTAGGAGTCAGGAATCGCGGGAAGAACTAAAAGCCATAAATGAAATCGAAAGAAACCCAAAGTATTTCTTCTCCTATGCCAAATCAAAATCGAGAACAACGTCCAGTATTGGGCCCCTACTTAAACAAGATGGGTCCTACACAGATGACAGCAAGGAAATGAGTGAGCTACTCAAGTCCCAATATGACTCAGTTTTTAGCAAGCCGCTAACCAGACTGAGAGTCGAAGATCAAAATGAATTTTTTATGAGAGAGCCACAAAATTTGATTAACACAAGCTATCCGATGTTATCCTGACGCCAAATGACTTCGAACAAGCGATAAATGACATGCCCAAGCACTCTGCCCAGGGCCAGACTCATGGAACTCTGTGTTCATCAAGAACTGCAAGAAGCCCCTATCACGAGCCTTTTCCATTCTATGGAGAGGGAGCATGGACACGGGGGTCGTCCCTCAGTTACTAAAAACAACAGACATAGCCCCACTCCACAAAGGGGCAGTAAAGCAACAGCAAAGAACTACAGACCAATAGCACTAACATCCCATATCATAAAAATCTTTGAAAGGGTCCTAAGAAGCAAGATCACCACCCATCTAGAAACCCATCAGTTTCACAACCCAGGGCAACATGGGTTTAGAACAGGTCGCTCCTGTCTGTCTCAACTACTGGATCACTACGACAAGGTCCTAAATGCACTAGAAGACAAAAAGAATGCAGATGTAATATATACAGACTTTGCAAAAGCCTTCGACAAGTGTGACCATGGCGTAATAGCGCACAAAATGCGCGCTAAAGGAATAACAGGAAAAGTCGGTCGATGGATCATAATTTCCCCCACTAACAGAACACAGAGAGTAGTCGTCAACAGAGTAAAGTCCGAGGCAGCTACGGTGAAAAGCTCTTTTCCCACAAGGCACGTACTAGCTCCCATTTTGTTCCTCATCTCATATCTGACATAGACAAGGATGTCAGCCACAGCACCGTGTCTTCCTTTGCAGATGACACCGAATCTGCATGACAGTGCCCTTTCCATTGCAGCCCCACTGCAAGGCTCCAGGGGGGACATAAACCCAAATCTTTCAGTGGGTGAGAAAACAATATGAAGTTCAACGATGAGAAATTTCAATTACTCAGATATGGTAAACATGAGGAAATTAAATCTTCATCAGAGCACAAACAAATTCTGGCCACAAATAGAGCGAAACACCAACATCAAAGACCGGGGAGTGATTATGTCGGAGGATCTCACCTTCAAGGACCATAACATTGTATCAATCGCATCTGCTAGAAAAATGACAGGATGGATAATGAGAACCTTAAAAACTTAGGGAGGCCAAGCCCATGATGACACTCTTCAGGTCACTTGTTCAAACTAGGCTGGAATATTGCTGCACTTACAGCACCTTTCAAGGCAGGTGAAATTGCCGACCTAGAAAATGTACAGAGAACTTTCACGGCGCGCATAACGGAGATAAAACACCTCAATTACTGGGGGCGCTTGAGGTTTCTAAACCTGTATTCCCTGGAACGCAGGGAGGGAGAGAACATGATTATATACACTGGAAAATCCTAGAGGGACTAGTACCGAACTTGCACACGAAAATCACTCACTAACGAAAGCAAAAGACTTGGCAGACGAGCACCATCCCCCAATGAAAGCAGGTTCACTAGCACGTAAGAGACCATACAAAGTGTCAGGGGCCCGAGACTTTCAACGCCTCCACACCATAAGGGGGAATACCAACAGACCCCTGGCAGTCTTCAAGCTGGCACTGGACAAGCACCTAAAGTCAGTTCCTGATCAGCCGGGCTGTGGCTCGTACGTTGGTTTGCGTGCAGCCAGCAGCAACAGCCTGGTAGATCAGGCCCTGATCCACCATGAGGCCTGGTCACAGACCGGGCCGCGGGGGCGTTGACCCCCAGAACTCTCTCCAGGTATACTCCAGGTACACATAGCAGCATATGTGTAGATTACCTAGGATAACCCAAAAAAGTCAAAGTGACCTGTGTGTAACTATACCTAAAAAAAAAACTTACATAACCTAGCTAAATAATACATACATTAAACATGTACCATAAACATCAACTTAATGTAAGCACATTGTCTGCAGTTATGACAAAGTCACGTTCATAACTGCAGTTAAGTTCAC
This sequence comes from Cherax quadricarinatus, assembly GCF_026875155.1. Lineage (NCBI taxonomy): Eukaryota > Metazoa > Arthropoda > Malacostraca > Decapoda > Parastacidae > Cherax > Cherax quadricarinatus. Next base: position 16,122 of record NW_026474652.1, read on the forward strand.
TGACATACACTACCGTGGTAATAGCGTATGTTATTATTTGCACGGCACCGTAATAATAGTCATTAACATTTTAACCAATAACTCTGGGCATTATTTAAAATATACAATATTAAATATACTGAATAAAATAAAATATGACAAGACAGTGATGACATGTCTGACACCATTTATATTTTAAACTCAATAACTTTACACTGATTACTGTCACATGTAAATACCGAAACATTTTGAGTAATGAGAATGTCCTTTAAATAAAAGAAAATCTGCATATGTATTTATATTAGGCAAAACAACAGTCAAAACAACCCACCTGGCTACGTTGTCTCTTAACCAATGCCAATCCTCGAGCGCCATCTCAAAATTCTTGATGCAAGTTTCCCAATCTTCTTCTAAGTAGGCCTTAACTCCTTCATTATATAGGAAATCATATGGGTCCCCAGGTGTGGCCTCCACATATCTATATGTGAGGTTGATCACTACTATGGCACAGCCTAGGTATTGTATCCTGCCCAGCATTTTAAGTGACTAGACTGGGAAGTCCTTTCTAATATCCTGGAGCTTGTCAGGTTCTTGATAACTTAAGTTACTGGTGTCCTTGATGACTAGAGCTTGGTGGTGTGGTCTGTGGCAGTCGTTTTATCAGGCTGAAACAATATCTACGCTCCTGGCTACGGCGGTGCTGAGTTAGGGTGGGTGTGAGAAGTGGGCACCCACACAGCCTCGCCCAGTAAGCCACCCACACAATACCCACCCGCTGCCACCTCCCATTCCCTTCCTATTATCTCTGTTATTCCCTCCATCTGCCTTCTTATACTGTACGGACCACTCACAAGTCATTAAATACTGATTTCCCATCTAAAGTTGTCGAAAATAACTTATTTTCAGTACATTCTTTCATCACATATCATTAAGTTATAGTTTAAATTCCAGTTCTGGCACATTATATATCTACTGTAGCTTTGTTTTGGGATAATCCTAGCTACAAATCATAATTATGTAGCATTACTCACAAAATAACATAATATAATATTTTCCTACATGGTAACTTTAGATTTTCGTGTAATGGAAACTGCAGACGAGATAGCGTTGCCATCTTTTATTAACCTCTTTCCTTTGTAACTCATCATTTGGACACGATACAACTGTGAAAACCAAATGAAAAAGAAATCAGTGGATTTCATTTAGATTTGCGTATCAAACTGCTACGATGACTTCTTTGGAGGTGGCCAGAATGTGATGGAGTGAGAATGGCACTGTGGTAGTGAGTGCCAGGTCACATCGTGGTGGGGATGGAGGGGAAGGTGCCACGTAAGCTATCCGCTGCGTAGGAAACATCCCCAAGTCTTCAACGAAGCACTGTGCGTCACAACCACTCGGGGGATTAAGTAAGTAAGTAAGTAAGTTTATTCAGGTATACACAAATACAGTTACATAGAATTATCATACATAGCAGCATATGTGAAAGAGAACCTAGGAAAACCCCAAAAAAGTCAGACAGAGTAAACTTATTTCCTTTGGGGGTTTCCTTTTTTTTAAACCTTATTTTTTATAGTATAAAGGTTATAATATTTTCTTATTATTCTCCCTTTTAAAGGGAACCATAACATTGTATCAATCGCATCGCTAAAAAAATGACGGGGGGGGATAATAGAACCTTCAAAACTAGGGGGGCCAACCCCCATGATGACACTCTTCAGGTCACTTTTTCTATCAGGCTGGAATATTGCTGCACTCTAACAGAAATTTTTCAAGGCATTTTGAAATTCCCGGGACCTAGAAAAGGTAAAGAAAAAACTTTAGGGCCGCATAACGGAGATAAAACACCTAAATTTTAGGGGGAGCGTTGGGTTTTTTAAACCTGTATTCCCGGGAACGCAGGGGGGAAGAGATACATAATTATATACCCCCTGGAAAATCCTAGGGGACTATTTCCCAAAAACTTGCACACAAAAATAAATACTACGAAAGCAAAAGACTTGGGCGGGACGATGCACCATCCCCCCAAGGGAAAACGGGGGGGTTTCACTACCCACGTTAAGAGACCATAAAATAATTGTCAGGGGCCCGAGATGTTCAACTGCCTCCCGCACACATAAGGGGGATTACCAACAGACCCCTGGCAGTTTTTCAAGCTGGCACGGGGACAAGCAACAAGTCAGTTCCTGATCAGCCGGGGGTGGGGGCTCGTACGTTGGTTTTCGTGCAGCCAGCACAACAGCCTGGGTTTATCAAGGGGGGCGATTTCCCCAGGAGGCCTGGTCCCCAGACCGGGGGCCCCGGGGGCGTTTACCCCCAAACTCTCTCCAGGTAAAAATCCAGGTATGAAGATTTAAAATCTTTTTTATCTAAAAAGGGGCTATCTGCTACCCCCAAGGGGCAAATTTTGACTATCTACAAAAGAGGGGCATTTTCAAGGAATAAGGGTAAAAATTTACACGTATGTTTGCTAAAAAAAAAGAAAAACATTCCCCCCCTTTCTGTTGCTACATTCATCAGACACCTTTTGGCACTCTTCTTGAACTGGTTCACGCTATGACTGGCTTTGACATGTGCGGGTAGTCTGTTCCATTCCTTTATTGCTGTACAATAAAAGGTGTTTGAAGCCTGGCCACTGACTGTGGGTACTACAAAGTTGTGCTCTCTCCCCCTAGTACTATGATTGCTTTGGTTCCCAACCTTGACAAATTGACAGCAAGATATTCTGGACATTGTTTGTGAGCAATTTTATAAACATGATTTAGCTTCAGTTGTTTTACTCTGTCTTCAACATTCAGCATATCCAACTGCTGTAATTCTTCTGGCCTACATGTTCTCTTGGTCCCAGCCCCAGGATGAATCTTACGATTTTGTTTTGGGTGATTTGCAGTCTATCTTTCAGTTTTTTTGTCAAGGCAGAGTACCAAGAAGAGCAAGCGTAATCCATATGGCATTGTATAAGGGCTAGACATAGGGTCCTGCGAGCCTCAGTAGGTAGACACTGTGCTTGTCTATACAGGAACTTCAGTTTGGCATTCGCTTTCTTTACTACACTGTTCCCTATCAATTCTCCTGACATGCATGGGTCAAAGGGGATTCCCAAATATTTTACTGATGAAACCAAAGTGATGGGCTCCCCATTACATTGAACATTAAATTATTTACCCTTCTCAGTTATGTTCGTGCCAAAGAGAATGGCTTCAGTTTTCCCTAGGTGTAATGTAGTTTGTTGTCTACTAACCATTTGCTGCAGGACTCCAGTTCAGTGTTAAAACATTAGCAATATCTTGTGGGTCTTTACCTGACACTAACAGAGCACTGTCATCTGCATACAGTAGGAGTTTGCACTTGACACTGATAGGCATATCATTGACATAACATAAGAATAATAAGGGACCCAGAATACTACCTTGGGAACTCCACATGTTATCGGCAGGGGTTCTGATTCTGTTTTGTTGATTTTGACTATTTGTCTCCTGTTGCTAAGGTAGGACTTAAACCAGTCTACAGAACCTATACCAATAGCTTGAAGTTTATTACATAATATATTGTGGTTGACAGTATCGAAGGCCTTTTGCAGGTCTAAGGTTACATGCCTATGAGGTTCCCCTTTGACATTTCAGTTCTCAGGTAATCCATCAGATTAATAAGGGAGGTGTCGGTTGAGTAGGATCTTCTAAAGCCCGATTGATAGCTATGGAGAATGTTGTTGTCATTAAGGTACTTAACTACTTGAGAATACACCGCCCTCCTAGAATTTTAGATATTATACTGAGTATACTAACAGGCCTATAGTTGCTTACATCAGACCTACTATTTTTCTTGAAGATAGGAGTGACTCTGGCCTCCTTGAACCCCTCCGGTACTGTATTAGTGGTGATTGATAGATTTATTATGTGAGCAATAGGGATTGACAGTTCAGAAGCACCATCTTTTAGGAACTTAGACGGGATGTTATCAGGGCCTGTGCTCTTAGTTGGGTTTAACCTGCTTAGTTCTTTTTGAATAAAGTCATGAGATACACTTACTAGTTGACAACTTGTTAGGTAAGACACATATGCATATGTGTCTTACCTAACAACCTGTCGGTATTTTATACCATTTTAATGTTCAACTAGTTGACAACTGTTTGGGGTTACCCCTTTATTGGTATAGTATGTTTGAAACTTATCAGAGTCTGTGTTAAAGGTATTTGATGCAGCTGGTAGTTTACTTACTAGTGTTGATGCAACAGATGTGTAGTAGGAATTAAAGCAATTTGCCACCTTAGATGTTTCGTGGCATACCTCATTATCGATAGTGAGTACTATGTTAGACCTATCTACTGGCTTATGGCTATACCCCAACTGTTTTAGTTGTTGCCAGAGCTTTCTGGGGTTATGCTTATACTCTTCAATTTTTGAGCAGTAGTGCTTTGCCTTTGCTCCTTTTATAAGTCTCTGTACTCTGTTCCTCACCCTTTGGAATTCATTTAGTGCTGCAATATCCTGTCTGTTTGCTTTAAATCTTTTTAGCAGCTGGTCTCTGAATTTCATATTATCTAATATCTCAGTATTCATCCAGGGTTCAGTTCTTCGTTTAATCCTAACCTCTTTAACTGGTGCAATATTATCAAGGATGGTAGTGAACATTGTTTTGATGGGCAAGCTGAGAAGAATCATATTTTTTAGAGTAGACTAAAGTTATAAACCCAGGATAGACTATCTGGAGGGTATTCCGGGGATCAACGCCCCCGCGGCCCGGTCAGGCCTCCTGGTGGATAGCCAGAGTATTACAAATTACTTTCACTGGTGAATTCTACTTTCCCGTCCCCTCCCTCTTCCCCACAAGCTATAATAATAACAGTAATATTAATAGAAATTTCTATAAGTACACGTACAAGGTATATAGGCCTAGTTGATATCAATAACATACTACTATATATAAAGCCCCATGTTATGCAGAGCACTTCGGGCAAATTGGGTTAACTTTGTCCCCAGGATGAGACCCAAACCGGTCAACTAACACCCAGGTACCTATTTTTTTTTATTTTATTTAAAAGACCATTACACATACAATCCTCATATAATTATATACATCATGTAAGAACATTACACATACAATCCTCATATAGTTATATACATCATGTAAGAACATTACACATACAATCCTCATATAATTATATACATCATGTATTACAATCATGTCATATAAGGGGTAAAACTCAAGCACCCCGTCCACTCTGAAAGTGCACTGGACTCTACCCTGGAGGACTTACAACTTAAAGGCTACAAGGAAACATAAAACATCAAGTTCATTGCTAGTCGTCCAGTGCCTGACTGGAGTTACTATACAGTATCAGTAATGACAACGATATCTATAACCCGAAAATTGAAAATATATACATGTGTTGCACTTACAGCAGTAACATACAGCAGCGCATAACATACATAATTATAAAGGCTATTTCTAGTATGATTTATTTACGAAAATAAAGCTAAATTTCTAAATTAGATTTATTAAAAGATAAACCCAAGCAAACCTTCCACAACATGTGTCTTAGATACTACCTAGTGACTATCATCCCCCACTATACTAATCAATCCCCCCCTAATTTCAAACAACATTTTCAGACGCCTGTAACAATTCGGTGCATATACGGATACCCCACACAAAAATCCAAAATTCAGTGAGAATCCAAGTCACTAATAACAACAGACAAAATGAACACGAACCACCTTATCCTTAGCTGGAGATTTCAATATCAACTTGGCTACCAGGATGATCAGACTCGTAACTGAATTTCATCAACAATATGAACAACGCCTTCTCATACCAAACAATAACTCTAAACCAACCAGGCTCTGACTGAGGACAAGTGCAACCATATAGACCAACATATGACCAATGTATAGCCCCCCTTAAATCGGGATAATCACAGACAGCACTACTGACCCATACCCAACCATCCTCCTTAACAAACATTAGATAAGCCACCACTCGATACAACAAAGTTTTCATTTAGACTCCATGCGGACGGCCTCAAAGGAATTTCACAGCAGACTCGAGATGTGACTGGATACAGAATTCTCAATGCAATGGTATTAACGATTGGTCAGAACATTTGTCTTAACAAAATTACTTAGGACTATTCAACAAACATTGTCCTAATAAAAACGAAACAGATCACCGAAATAAACTGATTGGTTGCCCATGGCTCTAACCAGCAGCATTCTGAAATTCCATTGATAAGAAACACCAATATGAAAAGCAATATAGGACAGGGCTTAATACACAAAGATATGCTTAAACAATATTCAAAGTTCTACCCAAATAATAAAGAAAGCCAAACAACTGCCATTACTCCAGCAAGATTCCATGACACAGAGGAGATATAAAAAAAAAGACCCTGGAAAACACTTTCCCAGATTCGGGGGACCCAAAAAACTGAAAAAAAAACAAGAATATTGTTCTAAACTAAACCTCATGAAAATACCACTGCATCCCACTGAACACAGCTAACAAGAAAACGGACTTCTTCTCAAACATGGATCTAATCTCGCCAGTTAAAAGTCCCATTGTACCAAATTGCCCGTGCCGCGGGTCTACATAGTTGGAATTTCCAAATTCCTTCTGTCTTGTACCCCTGAGCCCACGGGGAAGTCACGCACGATCATAAAGTCACTTAAAAATAACTCGGGGAATCTGTCTCACGTCCCACCATTATTGTACAATTATTGTCCTTTTGCATGCTATTACATTTACTTTTTAACATGTCTCTAGAACTTCTAGTACTTTCCCCGAAATACTCAAGACAGCAAGGGTTACACCAAAATACATAAAGGTGGTGACCCTACAGACATAAACAAAACTATTGGCCAATATCAAACTTACATGCTATCCAAAATCTTCGTGCAAAACTCGTGGCACAGGAGAGTATATAAATTTATAACGCCACAACTCTTTACTCTCACCCTGCCAATTGGGATTTCAGGAAAAATAAAAGACAACTAATGATGCAATTATAAAAAATTGCTCTAGACTGCTTTACACAGCATTGCGGAAAATAAGGAACATCTGACTAGGAATTTTTAATTGACCAAAGAAAAGCATTTGACACAGTTAACCACAGAATCTATCCACAAACTTGAAAATCTATGGTATAAGAGGCCATGTGACTTGCTATTTTAAATACTTCTTTTAATAGGTTTCAGTATGTCACCATTATTGCCCACTGATTATGCAGTTCTGCGGGAAGTGTCCTTGGACCCCTGCTCTTCCTCATTTACATAATGATCCCTTCCAAACATATCCAACACCTGAAACCATTTCTCTTTTGCTGACGACAGCTTATGTCTTCTCCCACCCTAATCTTGCCAACTCCTCAAACACCATTGTTAATTGAGCAGTCTCGGCTGTGTGGTTGAGTAGGTGAGGAGTAGGTATGCTGTGATGGGGATCTTGGACCTTTAGCTAATTCAAGGCTACCCATTTCTCCCGAATGATAAGTCATCATTTTAAACTCCTACTGTTGGAAGACAGCTTCAGTGGTGTGAGAACTCTTATTGTGCGAGCTGTGACTGGATTACCTGGTCAAACATGTTAAATAGTTTTCCTTTTGCAAAGGCCCTCACAGGCTCTGCTTCCCCTCTGCCTTTATTTGACCTCAGCCTTTCGCTCTATCAACATGGAGTGTAGAGGCGAATTTTGCTAGTCCACTGATACTCGTGCTCTCAAAAATGTACAACTCATCGCTTTACCAACCTGAGGAATATCGACGAGTGTCGTCCTACATGAGTTGGTAACCCAGGTGTCCACACACTGAAAATTCGGTCTTTCACTCCAAGACAAGTGTGACTAGGAAGTTCTGCAAGTTTGGAGTATAACAATCTCTACGAGGTATTGCAGTGTGTGGTATACCTCTTGAGAAGTCGTCCTCAGGCTCTGTGACTTGAGCGAGGGCACTGCATCACCTGCTAAGACTTTCGCCCCATATTGACTAGTTTGAAGAGATGGCGATTGTGTTGTGCCAGTTGCCCTGCTGTTCTCCTGTGTTCCCCAGCTCTCCTCCTTTAAACTGAGCCGATTCGTCTATTCAACGGACGCTGACAGTGTAGAGGTGTATTTTTGCACTGCCTCATCGGTACTCGAATATCTGTGTGTTTCCGAAAGTGCTGCGATTTGTTGTAACTATTTGATTGAGTGGATTACGCTGACTTAGGGGACATTGTGCTACCATCAGTAACCTACGTAGCTTAAAATGATGTGTGGAATGTCTGGCCTGCTGGGTGACCTGAAAAAATGGCACTATAAGACCCGCATGCCACTTACACCCATACTGCTGTGTCTAGTTGAGGTGAATGTTCCTTCCTCGACTTCTATTCACCGGTATCCCTTAAACTCGTCGCCATTATCTACATATGGATACAGGGCGAGTTTTGCTGATCCAGGCCAAACAGCGCTCCAAGCCAGCCAGTGCAAGGCCAAGGCTAATCTGTTCTGAAATCCCAGAATGCCTTTGTGAACGTTCTACGGTTGTTTCCGGCCGTTAACCTTCGGTGTGTTTGTGCTAGATGTGTTAGTGATGACCGGTTTGGAGTTAACAAGTAGTACAGGAGTTCGTAACTCTCGGATGTGGGCGCGGCCAGTGGAATGACTTGAAAATAGCACTGCGACCTGCAGGCCACTCACCCGTATTCCTGTGTCTAGCGAGGTGGAATATCCCTCCTTGTCCCTTCGCCTTCCTCGATTTGGAAACTAGCCTGTTCGCCCTCTAATTTTGCTTGTTGGTTTAGAGGCGTTTGTTTTTTTTTTTTTGCCAGACCGCATGGGTGCGTGCTTGAGTGCCCTGTGTCCTCTGTTGCCGCTCTCCGTCATCTTGCGGAGTGTCTCCTGTGTGCCTGCCTGCCTGCTGCAAGCAGTGTGTCCGGGTGGTTGCGCGCGGGCTTGGCGAGCTCAGTCAAGCAAGCTTGAGGGCTGCCACTATAAAAGATAGCCAGAACAAGCTAAGGAAGCCTGCAGTTATAGCTGTCCTTAGGCCAGCTGCTGGCATACCAGTGTTTCTAGTAGTTGGCTTGCTTGAGAACAATTTGACCACGAGCATTGCAGTGCTGACCATTTTGAGTGGGACATGCCAGAGGTTCACTTATAAACATAGTAAACTTGTGGTGATTGGCTTGTACCACAGTGAACATCATCTGGTCTCGTGTGCTAGTAGTGTTTAAGTGTGCTGTTCCCCAACAGATAATTGTCATTAGTTAGTTTCTTGGCTGTCCTCGTGAAGTGGGACTTGCCAAAACCTTGTAACAAATCTAGGGTTGAGAATGACTTTGTTATCTCCGATAACTACGCAAAAGGATCACCCAGTACAGGAAGTGCGAAAGCGATTCTGGAATGGTTTTGCGTTTAAACTTCCTAAAGTCCCCCAATTACTGGACGCCAATTAACATTCCTTCTTAGGTACTAGTATCAAAGGGTGCATCCAAGGTGAATTGCTTGTGCAATAACCCAATCATCAAGCATTTGATTGATCCAATTCTTCTGCGGACAGCAACCTTGTGAATGAGGCATTCTGTCGCAGGTATGTAGATAGGTCTAGTACCAGGTTCAAGTGGAATACGATGGGACAATTAAGTTCGTTATACCCATTTCTTCCACCTGGTAAAGCATTGGCTTTTACGAAGTTTGTTCAACAGAGTCATACAAACGCTTGACCTTCATCTGGGAAGTCAGTGGGAGCTAGTCTGTTCTCCTCAACTGGTGGAACAGATTGATCCAGTGCAGTGGATTTGGTCTCCCTAGTCAGTATTTACGAGTCGGGAGCAATGGAATTAGGTAACGGCTGGGGCTCTGTCACATAAACAGTATTATAAGTATTAAACAGCCTACGTGAGTTTATTTCATACCCAAATCCACGTATCGAACTCCCACATGGATAGTAGTAGTATCCAGCAGTAGTAGTAGTAGTAGTATAGCAGTAGTAGTATGAGTAGTAGTATAGCAGTAGTTAGTATAGCAGCAGTAGTATAGCAGTAGTAGTATAGCAGTAGTAGCTTATAGACAGTAGTAGTATAGAGTAGTAGTTAAGCAGTAGTAGAAAATATAGGCAGTGTAGTAGTAGTAGTTATAGCAGTAGTAGTATTAGCAGTAGTAGTATTGCAGTAGTAGTAATAGCAGTAGTAGTATAGCAGTAGTAGTAGTGTTGTATAGCAATAGTAGTCTGGCAGTATTAGTATTGCAGTAGTATAGCAGTAGTCGTAGTAGTTAGTTACCAGTGTTGTATAGCAGTAGTAGTATAGCAGTAGTGTATATCTAGTAGTAGTAGTTGTATACGCTGTAGTCAGTAGTAGTAGTTATGCAAGTAGTTAGTTTAGTATAGCAATAGTAGTATCAGCAGTAGTAGTATAGCAGTAGTAGTATAAGCATTAGTTAGTATAGCAGTAGTGAGTAGTAGTATAGCAGTAGTAGTTTAGCAGCTAGTAGTATTAGCAGTAGTAGTATAGCAGTAGTGTAGTAGTATAGCAGTAGTAGTAGTGTAGTAGTAGTAGTAGTATAGCAGTAGTAGTATAGCAGTAGTAGTATAGCAGTAGCAAATAGTAGTAGTGTAGTAGTATAGCAGTAGTAGGTAGTAATTAGTAGTATAGCAGTAGTGTGTTAGTTGTATAGCAGTAGTAGTAGTAATAGTAGTATAAGCAGTAGTAGTAGTAGTATAGCAGTAGGTAGTATAGCAGTAGTAGTAGTAGTAGTTGCAGTAGTGTATAGCAGTAGTAGTATAGCAGTAGTAGTATAGCAACACGCACTGACACATAATAAAACATTAAAACCTGGAAACTCCAAAAGCGGGGCCTAGTGTGTGACCTTTGAGAAGTTGTGGGTTTATTAGCCCCGGGGTTACCACTCTCCTATATTTACATCAACAAAATTTTATTCTAAGTGATAAAGTGTACACTTGGTGACTTGGTAACACTTTTCATTTTAAATTTTAAACCGCTTTTGTGAAGTAATTGTTTTGGGGTTTGGGTTTTCATCACACACGAAACTATGCTTGCAACAATTATAAATATAATTTTTATTAAATAAAAAAATAAATATTTAAATTATTTATTTAAATTATATTTTTTTTTTTTTTTTTTTTTTTTTTTTTTTTTTTTTTTTTTTTTGTCTTCACATTCCATTGTGATGTCGCTAATTATTATTTCAGTGAGGTACATTAGGTGGCAGTACCAACAAACTCAAGTGGAATTATCATTGTTTTAACCTCATTTAATGTGTGTATGTCAAAATTTAAAATTTTATGCTAAATATTACCTACTTTTCCTCTTTTCTCTCTCCCCCCCCTCCTCTCTTTTCACTTTGTAATTTGTGAAAAGGTGAAAACCCCTCGCCTGTACCATCCTTATATCATTAATTACCAATTATTAACACACATACAAAGGTCTCTGGGGTTTTTTGGTGGGGTGTGTGCGATTGAGTGGGGGTGGTCGGGGGTTTTGAGTAGGTTGGAGGTGTTCATTGAACTTGACACTTGTGTCTTGTGATCTATTTTGGACTTCTGACTTTGTATGAATATTTGCTTTTTGATAAGTTTAAAAGGGGAAAATAAGCGGGGGAATTCTTGTGTTGTGAGTTTTACACCAGATATCCACTGGCAAACAGGAAAATGTCATAGGGGAACCTTTTCTGCAGGTATGGAAATAGAAAGTTTTCCAGCCCTTTTAAAATAAACAAAAGAAAAAGTGAGAAGGGGCTAAGCGTCGACGTAGTCAGACCACCCCTTTACCCCGTACACCAAAGTGATACAAAAGTCCTTGGGCACGAGGCTGCAAGAAGTCTTTTTTTCAAAAGGAAAATTGTTAAGCTGAACTCCCTGGGCAAACCCCGCCTCTAAGTTGGGATGGGTAATGGAAGCTGTAAACAAGCATCCTAACTCAAGGATCCAATTTAGGAAAAACACACAAACTTTGTGTTTGTGGGAACAAAAAAGAGCTGATCAGGGGTCTACTTAGTACAACCTTATGGGGGGGTATTAACTGTCCGACCTCAATCAGACACCACCACTTTAAAAAAAGGTCCCTACATAAACTTGGATACCCTCTCTGCATGGACCCATCCCATCTGACTCTAAGTGAGAAACATCAAGCCCAAAAGACTTAAAAGGAAAAACCCCAAAATTTTTGCCCCGTTGGGGGGTTGTGCCCCTCCCCCCCCAATTCGGGGGCATGGTTTTTCTTTCCAAACTCGAAGTGTACCTACCCCCCCAAACGTAGGTGTTTCAAAGCCACACATGGGGCCCTGTTTGCAGTAACGTGGAATACTACATCTTGGGTGGTAAGTGGCTGGAAACATTCCCTAGAGTGCACATAGCCCGACAGCCAAAAATTTTAAATGTATTTAAATGTAAAGAAATTTGGGTTACGTTTCCCACAAGGCTGCAGCGAACCCAAACAAATTCTTTAAACCGTAACAGTCCTTTAATGGTAATGAGGATGGGGCCCCTCCCGTCTACCACAGCCAGATTGAACTGAACCCTGCAAAGTGTGCAGAACCCCACCCACTGCAAAAAATTTGGTGATACCAGAATGCCACACACACACCAGTGTGGAGGAGCTAGCCATCCTGAGCACAACAGTCCAAAATAAAACAGTCCCGATAACATTCTTCTCAAAATACAGGGGCTAAACCCCGTAAACCAAAAA